>JAEIFU010003014.1:0-34164 GCA_018904235.1 Lordiphosa stackelbergi
GATGTTGTAATCCAGAGCTTGAAAGTCATCTCCGACCACATGTTACATATATTCTGATCAGCATTTTTGACGAGCTATTATACATAACCGTCTCGTGTCCGCCGTTGGTCTCTCCGCTCAGTTTTTGCCAGTCTCAACCAAACTTCTTACGAAGTTCAAATACGCCGCATTACATCGACACGCATAGCCGTTATAGAACGACGGTTTAGTGAGAAAATCCTTTTTTTGCTTTCACATCTATAAGTTTCTTCGATTCACACATATTCTGCCGAGACAATCGACAACTATATGCCAGGTGATAGGTCGTCTAGTGAGAAAACTTCTTTGTTTCACGCTATCGCCCCACTTTGCATGATCTATATTATATACACACAATTTAGTCGTTAAATATTTGACTATATCAACATATCAACCGGCAGCAGAACATGTCTGAGGTATACGCGCACAGCCGAAGTTAGCTTCCCTCTATTTTTAAATGCATGGGATATACTACCTCTATGTTTATGTGGCCTCCATAACATGCTGCATCACTGTGCCAGCCTTTCTGCTCATCTTGGAATAGCTGAGAGACCAGCCTTGGAATAGTGCATAAATTGATCATTTCAAGCCCAATCCCATAGTTGTCATTTCATTACATCAAAATGACAATTGAATTTGGATACTATGGCCGCCGATTGATGTAAATCCTCTTTATCTCTGTAAGATTTACTTGGTCCGCATGCCCGTCTTCTGTTCAGGGATTGGTCATGCCTGCCAATTGCTCCAGTGCCAACTTTGCTCCTTATCCGTTCTCAATCACATAGCCTATTGCAGGATGCTAATGATTTCGGTCAGCTTTCTCGATTTCTCTCAAAACATCTATTCTTGAGTATGATCAGAGATTTCTTGTTATTTTATTTTTAAGTTTATATCTTGTAATTCTTTTATTTTAACTAGTTTAATTTCCTTTATTTTTATTTAGTTAAATTTTTTCTTTGTATTATATCTGATTTATTTTAGTTTTTATTACTTTTTATTATTATTTTTTCCTTACTATGTTTAATTACAGAGACATTCTAACAGCAAATACGTTATTACTAGTTTTCAGGCTGTTAGTTTTTTCTGATGATAAGGGTTTTTTCTGACAGCGATCTTAATAAATAAATAAATAAATAAATAAATTATTTTTTCACAATTACATTTCATGATTAATTAAATAAATTATACTTATGTCGCATTTTTAACATGGGATTATTATCCGTGTTTTATATATACAGATGGGTGTAAGTTAATGCCCTCATATATTATCACCTACTTTTAAGAGTCTGGTTTGTGATCTGTTCATTCATTGTATATTTTAAATGCTGTGCATTGGCTGGCAGCCGGACTTCCTGCACTCTTTGTTTGCCTACTTCGATTTTCGAGTTGCTGTAAGCAGTAAATTAAACAAGAGGCCCAATCAAGTAAGTTGTGCTCCCGACTGGCAACACTTCATATCATAAAATCTTCATCACACTTTCGTAGCACAATATTTTCTTTTTTCATTTCGTTCGTTTGTTTTTTGATTTATGTTTAATGCCAGCGACAGCAAAGTCTAACGTACATGCAGTTGATGAACTATTTCTAAATGTTGTTATTTCTTAATGTTAAGAAATAACAACATTTAAGAATAGTTCCTTCATCAACCCAATTTCATGTTCGTGTTAAGCTCTTTTTTCCTAAGACTTTGCCTACAGAACGAAGACACATAAAATAACATTAAACGCATAAAGCATAAATCAAAACAAAACAGGACGAAATGCACAGACAGAAATTTGTCAAGAAAGGAAAGTGATATGGACGCCAAAAAGGACCATGGGATTGAAATTAAAAAAAAATATTGTGCTACGAGAGGACCGAAAGCGGTGAGCTTTCGAGCACGAATGAATTTATTGATGCGAGAATTTTGTAAGTCGACTAAAACATGAAAGTCAAGGGCTACTTGGGTAAACGTGGAGTTATTTGATTTCTTGTTTAATTTTGCCTAGAATTGTGGCAGCAGCTTCGAAAAAACTGTCAAAGTAGAAGCAGTAGGCTGACTGGTGGGTGCTCACTCAAAAGTCGCAACATTCCAGCTGCAGCCCAGCTTTCATTGCACAGCGGTTCCTCTTGTATGAACGTATGGACAAAATACTTCTAATGAAGATAGAACGTTAAAATTTTTTACCAAGACTCTTAAAAGTATTTAAAAATCTGTGGTGAGGAAATAAATATATAATGGGACATTAACCCCTTCCTTTTACACCCACCCACACCACATCAAAAATATATATAAAACACGGACCGTAATCAGTTATATTTTAAAAATCACGGCATAAGATTTATAATGATTTTACAATTTTCATCACCGATAATGATTAACTTTTAATTTTTTTAATTAATCGTAAATAATAATTATTTTTGATCAAAAAATTGAACTCAAAAATAATTTATTTATTTATTTATTTATTTATTAAGTCGCTGTCAACAATTACAAACTATAAAAACCTTATCAATCAAAAGAAAAACTAACAAAATTAAAAATAACTAATAAACGCCTGACACGATGGGGGAATTATTTGCCTAACATTCGAAGCAAGACGCCCCGATTCACAGCCAATTGTACTCAGAGATGTTATAAGAGCTACCAAAATCTTTAATCATGTAGTGTTAGAGAAGAGGACAAAAACCAAACCCTAAATAGAAGCTAAGGAAAAAAAAATAATAATAAAAAATAATAAAACTAAAATAAATCAGAATATTAAAAATTTTTGAATAATAAAAAAAAAAAGAAAAAAGGAAATTTAAAAACAGTTAAAAAATAAAATTTTAAGATAAAAACTTAAAATAAAAAAGAAATTTACCCTGGGGGAATTTTACATATATCCAACCGAGTGGTAAAAATTTCGAAGATAAATATAAAAATGTTTTAAAAAGAGAGAGAAATTTTAATATATAATTTTGACCGAATTATTTCTTTTATCAGTTGTGCACCATGTTGCCTAGAAGGAACTGTTTATATACTTGCATACAGCTATTATTAAATTTTTTTTTTTTATTTTTTATTTGAAATTATTGCTGGGATACCATTTTGATTACATATGCAAACAAAATATAATTTCTCACTTGAAGCTTTATTTTTTTTTTTAAATTTTTTTATATATTTTTACAAGTTTTGGACCGAAAACGTCACGTATGCCAATTTTTAGTCACCTCCGATTAAGGAATATTTAATCAATTTGATCAAATTCTTGAGAAAATAATATAGATCTGTACAAAGTGGAGGCGATAGCATTGAAAAACAAAAAGTTTTTCTCACCAAGACTTTTTTCAGATCTTATCTTGTGTATGGCAGCTATACTATATAGTTGTCCGATTTTGATAAACTCGGTGAAATTAGTAAAATCATAGAAAAACTTATAAATACGGGGGTTGGGGCGATAATTGGAAACAAAAAGTTTTTCTCACTAAAACTACTTTTTCAACCGATCGTTCCTATGGCAGCTATATGCTATAATCATCCGATCCGGTCGGTTCCGACAAATGTGCAGACGTATTTATACCCAAAAGACTTTCAGCAAAGTTTGGTTGAGATAGCTTAAAACTGACTCAGGAGATAGCATACAGAAACAGACGGGCGGACAGACGGACATGGCAATATCAACTCAGCCTCGTCATGCTGATCAAGAATATATATACTTTATGGTCGAGATGTTTCCTTCAGCAAGTTACAAACATCCGACAATTTTTAATATACCCTCTCCAAGGGCATAAAATCAAAGGCGCTATATAAGTTCAGCGGAAAGCGTCTAATTTGTAATTAAAGACAGACATCTTTCTGATTTATGGCATATTTTTATTAAAAAGAATTCACCCATCCCGTTTGCTTATGTATATTTGATAATTATTTTCGCCATCTGAGCATATGACAAATACAAAAATAATAAATTTAAACTTTTGTTGATCAAGTATTCCCTTTCATTACCCAACACTTGGCAAGCAAACCCATCAGTGTACACCTTCTTTAAGTTCGTGAACCAGAACTCGACTTTTTTCAAAAATAAAATTGTTATTTTCAATTTTACTAGTTAATATTATACAAATTATTTTCCAACAGACAAAAGCAAGTATGAGGGAAATATTCTGGTCAATTGCCTTTTTGATAGAAATATGATTTTTTTGTAACAATTTCTTTTGCTATGTGACGTCACCAAAACAAAAAAATCTCCCGAAATTTGGGGTTGTGAGCCACTTTGAAAAAGTTTGTTTTGATTTTCAAAGAGAATTTTGCAATAGACGCAATAAATCAGAGGAAAACTCCAAAGTTGAAGTAAAAAAAAAATAAAAGGCAAACAAAAGAACAGCCACAAGCAAAAAGTGCTCGTACATAAAAGAAAACAAGCCTGATGTGTCAATCAATTTGCACTCTTCATTGATATTTCCTTAATTCAGAATATGAGAAAAAATTGTCTATTTTTTTCACACTGTAAAAGAATAGTCATTTAAAACACGAATTTTGAACTTTAGATGGGTGGCTCACAACTCCCACAAATTGAAAGGACAAAAATCACTTTTTCAATATGAAATATAAAACCCTAAAACATTATTTTAAAACTGGTAATAAGAAAAGTTTGCATCTTGTACCTAAAATACAAAAATTTACAGAACGAAAGAATATTGATTTTGGTGAAATGTGTTCGAGAAAAACAAAACTATGATCGCAACCCCTCACTCTCCCTACCACTGAACCATCTCACCTGGCGAAACTATCATAGGTAGAATTTTTTGACTTCGGATTCGTGTTTACTGGGTCTTAATTACCCAAGAAAAGTTGCTTCCACTTCTAAATAAAAACTTCGTGCAGTGCGGCTTAAAATGGGTTAAAGCATCCGATGACGACTCAGGGCGCTGTAGTTTAAATTAATATTCTGAACAATTTTCTGGCCTTGTCGAATAAGAATTAATCGCAGATTTTCATTATATGCATGTCAATCCTCTATCTCTCACCATCTCTGAGTTCTGTTTGATCATAGGAATCTTAATTTAAATAACACTTGAATATATTTTCATACTTATCTAATACTGGTAACCCACTTTTTATTTCGCTTTTACCTTGAGCCTCTTTTGGGGTGCATAATAAACTAATTAAAAATGTTAATCCATTCAATGTTCAGACCCCTTCACAATCATAGAAATTCTTCGTAAATTGTCGCTTTCGAAATAACCCAACTGAAGATGGTCTTAATCTTCCGAGTGTAACTTGTTATTTGCAGTAATTAATTTCAAGCCAGAAGTGTTAATTAATTCAGCGGGCAAAGCAAATCCAAGCGTGGATGAAGGCGTTTGGGGAAGCCAAGACAACACATCCGTTGCCTTTGTGGTCGACAATTAACCGAATCTTTCAGTCATTTCCTAAGAATTTTCAGCAAAGACAGGAAACTTACATAACTGTACGACGATGCGCAGAGCGGCAAAATCTTTGTTAACTTATGCAATGTGCAGCCTCGGCTCCATCTCTAAAACAGCGACCTGAGCCAATAGTACCGCCTACCAATACCTTTAATTATAGTGCCTGTCCCCGCCGTAGGACCAAACATGACGCACGTATAGAACACATATTTCAAACTAAACAAACTCATCAGGCAAAGTAAAAACAAGAATACACCGCGTGCAAAATTAAAAGCAAAACGAGAGAAAAAATGTAGCCAACGCGTCAGAAGGGCTAAAACACTGGAATGCCTCTGCTTGTTATGCGCTGCATAGTCTCAAGGTCATCAGATTTAAGCATTTTGGAGGATGGTTGGATCAGGGGGAAGTGACACGCTCCTCTTCCAGTAACTGAATGAATTTGTATTTGATTTTTTGATTAGATGCGTTTTGCCCCCGCACTTGTGTTCAAACACAAGCAGCTAGCTAGCTGAACATAACAAAATACCAAAGCACATAAATTGACTCCCAAAAGGTTTAAAAAAAGATTGTTTCCTGCTTTCTGGAGTTTATGCATTGTCTAGCTGCAAAAAAACAATAATAATATTAATAACATTTCGTACGCTTGCAGCCTTTGCACTAGTCATAAACGTCAGTCTGCTAGGCCCACAGGGCTCTTCACACTACTCACTTAGGCAAAGATCATAAAACTGAAAGCATTTTCCATTTACATTTATGCAAAAAGATGTGTGCTCCAACTGCTGCTGCCTTCTATCCCTATGGTTAATGGCCATTTCGGCGGTGGACCTAATGAACGTGAACTTCTGATGAGAGGTAATATATAATTTTTAATTAAAGCGCCGAGTGCTGAACACATCCTCTGGACATAATTACGGGGCCCCGGCCGGACTGAGACAAATGAGATTAAAGCTGGCAAGTCGAAAGCTAGGAACTGAACATTCAGTGGCCACTAAATCATTATGTTTTCACTCTTGTTGCCGCTGCCATTTGCTGCCGAGATTCCCAAGTCATAAATTGTGCAAGATGGAACTTATTTATGGCCACCAGTAAATTGAAAACGAGCACAAAACTATTCAAATCAATGAAAACTGATAGCCCCGAGGCAAGTCATGATTAACATGGACCCTAAGTAGTACTTGGGCACCGAGGGCCGAGATGGCACCGTCCACGAAATGTACATGTACCATTTAAGCGACATGCCAACACTTGACCAACAGGCAGATCCTCCTGCTCCGCCAGCTCCAGCGTATCATTAACAAGTCACGACAAATTCGCCAGGCAAAAGGCATTTGAGGCCAAATTTGGGCAGACCGCGACACCGACATTAGATAAACTCCGACTGCAGTTGCAGCTCGTATCAAGTGCCAAGTGCATGGACAGGTTGGCCGTTTCCTGGGCCCAAGATAGCCCGCGGCGGCTTCTTTTTGAACGGACCCACCGCCAAGTCGAGGTGTGAAAAAATCTAAAATGCAAACACCAAACCTGGCCACTGCACCACTGCAGTCCACTTCACTTCTGTAGTTGCTCCCCCGGGCTTGCCGAAAAGCGAGGATGTGCGTCCATGTTCGCATTCGCATGAATTATTTATTTCGATTGTCTTGCGCGCGGCATTATTTTTATATGCCCTGCGCCTTATAAAAACGAGCCACACAATTTATGAGCAGCGGGCAGAAGCCGTTCAAATTATCGCCGGGGCATGCAAAATTTATTAACAAACATAAAAATTGCTCGAGAATTTATTTCATCTTAATTCAATTTAACAACTTAAACAGCCATAAAGTGTTCACATAGTAAATCAATGCAACTCTATGCAGATGCCCCCTCCGTCCACGTCCAGGGGCATCATCATCATTCTCCCAGCCGCATCCTGATCGGGGGTAGGTAGGACAAGGACGGGTCTAGGCTGTTCGCCGTCTATAAATTTATGAGCTGCGCATGAAAATGAGTCAAAACAAATTATGCCGAAGACTGCGGCTGAGACAGAGACGGCGACTGGGTTGGGAATTCTGATTGACAGCGTTCCTTGGAGCCAGTGCCGATTATGATGTGAGCGCTGCCAAAAGATTTCCATCAGCGGCAACAATTTCGAGGCATTAATCATGCCACAAATTGTACGTGAAGGTGGACACGAGGGTGGGTCAAATGCTGCCACAGCCAAAAACCAAAAAAAAAACGAAACTGAAGCGAGGTATGCAGCAGATTTTAATCTTCTTGCGGAATGGTAATGATATATTGTACTCGCTTTATGCATATATTTGGAAATAAATTTCAAATGAAGAGGTTAGCGCATAATTTGGCCGATTAGGCTGACTTTTTCCCACCGAATTATTGGGAAACAAGAAAGTTGTCCCTACACAGAGAAAACAAAATTGGCTGCAAGGCGCGTGTAGAACTTAGAAAGCCACACGCGGAGTGCAGAAAAGCTACATGTGGCGTGTAGAAATAATAAAACTAAACGCAGTGTGCAGAAAAGCTACACAAAGTAATGGGTTGAAAATCCTGGTCGAAACGTGTAGAAATTCTACATTTTCATGTAGCTTTTTCTGTGTATTTAATGTTTGTCAGAAAAAAACTGTCACCATCTGAAGAAAACTGTCACCAGACGACGAAAAAGGGAAACGAATGAAATTTTATCTATGTATTTTCTCAATCAACTTAAGTTTTTCTGTTCTCTTCTTTGAACTATTTCCTAACTGCCGAAAGTTTTTTTTGCGCATGTATTTGTGTGCCTTAGCAAAACTTCAGTGTGTATGCGTGCTAAAGTGCCGTTTTGTCCCTATTCCTCTTTCAAGGGCTTAGCCAAGGGGGGACCAGTAGCGGGGGGGGGCTATAGGGGCTGAAGCCCCCCCTCAGAGCCGAAATATATTAATTCACCAAATATATGGAAAGAGCCATTTTAGTAATCAAGGATTTCAGAAATAGTTCAATTATTTGGATTGTTCCAAAAATCATTAAAGACCGATCGTTGAAAATCGAATTGAACATTTGAATTAATTTTGATTAGACGCCATTTTTGACGTGGCAACAGTTTGAGCGAAGTTTGAAAACCAGCATGCATGGGTGTACACCAGCCATGCCCAGCCCTATGCTCTTTGGGCACGCTTTGTTTTTGTAATTGCTCCGGAGATAGCAAAGCAATGATCGTATACATGCACGGCACCAAGTATAGGCAAACACAACACATGCAAACAATTACTTGTGTATGCACTGCGTAGAACCAAAACCGTTATTCTTCCCTTCTTTGTATTGGTCTTTGCTCGCGCAATCAAACTGACCAACAACAATTTCAATGATTTTGTTTTTGAATTCGTTGTGATTTTGTTGGTGTCTTGTCTTCGATTTTGCAGTTCTCTTCTTGGTATTGGTGTTTTTATTTGTGAGTACTGGTAAGAGCTCTGCCGTATGCTGGATTTGGGCATGCCTGGTGTACACATTCGCTGAGTTGCTGCTTACATTAGGGTTCACCAAGAAGAGAACGCAAAAAAAGGCACTTTCTAACACACAGTGAAGAGTGACTTTGGCAAGCATTCGGTGTAAATTGCTAAGTGTGTTACATTAAATAAAGTTGGTTGAAATAGGAAGTGTCCTATAATGTGGCCACAGGACCAACAAATGTAATGAAAACTCGCAAAAGTAGCAAACCTGACGTGCGGTGAAAAAACGAACAATAAATTTAAACTCAGCGACCAAAAATACATATAAAAACTTTTCTATCTTCACTGTTGCGAAAATTTGCCAAAATTTTTTTGTAAACCTGTGTTGAAAAATAATAAAGAAATATAATATCGGAAAGCTGACTACTCCCTTGCATGACGATGAGATTTGGCTTGGCAAAACATGTCAAATATTTCGTAAGTTGAAGTTAAAAAATCTTTGTGAACGTTTTCCAGAGCTAACCCGCTGAGTCTGTCCTCAAACATATCGCGACGAAGATAGGTTTTCAATCTTTTTAGCAGAGAAAAAGACCGTTCAGCTGTTGATGAGGTGACACGGATCGTAGAAAACAATTGCAATAATATTGCAACGTTCGGGAAAAATGATCGAATTTCTTCGATTTCATGAGCTGTAGTGCCTCGAGTGCAGTCTGGGCTTTTTTAACTCTGAGTTCTCACAACTCCTTTGCCACATAATAAATTCATTTGTCAGCTCGGTTTCGGTGCAATTATTCAAGTCCCCCACATAAATGTTTGCAGCTTCTACAATTTTTTGAATTGTGTGCTTGGTGCGATGTGCTGGAATCAAACCCTCGAGAGCCGTTAGAGCGATTAAATCTCACACACAAAAAATAAAACATGAAATCCACAAAAGTTTTTCAATCGCACTCATGAGTTGTGCCGCCTTTGATGAGGTCTTGCTGTCTTTATATTTCCTAAGCTTTTCTAATGCTCCAATATTGTAAAGCAGAGTTCCCCACATAGCCCCTTGTGGTTATTTTTGGATAAGTCTGATTTCTTTCCCAGTTTAAATAGTTCTGAAAAATTTTCTGATAACATAAAAAATCTGAAACAACTATTTATAAGTCCCTTGTCTCGTCTTATTTAACGTACTTTCAGTTTTCGAGATCATAGCGCTTTTTTAAAAGTTAAAGTCCAAAAATGATAAAATAATTGAATTTTTGCACAAAATTTACCATCATAATTTTTTTAGGTTTGGGGAAAAAGACAGATATTATTAAAAATAACCACATTTTCCATATTAAAATCCAAAAATTTTTATCTTATGAGCAAAATAAAAAATTCGTGTTTAGTTTTAATGTAACGTCATTCAATGCAGCTTACACTTAAACAAATATGGTTGGAATAGGACCCTGACTGTGGCCCAACAAATGTAAAGAATTCTCTCTAAACACTCTTTTAGACAAATATCTCGTAAGCCTGACTTGCTGGTGGAAATCGGACAATTTATTTGAATTCAGCGACAAAAAATAGATATAGAAAGCCTTATATCTTCTCTGTTGAAAAAGTTGTCCTTCTTTGTAAGCTTGTGTAATTGGATCAAGACGCATTTGATATGAAATAAGAACAAAACTTAAAAATAATGGCGGAAAACTTAGGTTATAAACGAAAAAGTGAATTTTTGGGTCAAAATATCGCCCTAGTCGTCATGTAAAATTGGAAAGGGCTGTCGAGGATTGTTGATTTTAATTATTATTTACATGTATGAGATTTAGCTACAAAACGATACCAGAAAATGACTTAAATTTCGCAAATAAATTTACAGTTTTCGTTGTAAAATATTTTTCTTGAGCGCGCTTGTCTTGTTTTGCTCAGTTGCTCTCATAACGCTGCTGAGAGCCAAACGATTTTATCTCTTATCTCTTTATCTCTTCTGTCATCGAGAACTATGAAAAAGAAAACACGAGCGAAACAGAATCAAGTGCTCCATTGAAAGAGTGAGCGAGTCTGTTAAATTTGTCCCTGTCATTTCGCTCAGCAAACAGCAGAGAAAAAATTGGTTGTCCCTATTTTGAGAGCTTGCATGTTGAATGTGATTGCCTTTTCTTTTTTTCAAAAAAGTTCATTAAGATTATTGCTTTTGCAACTAATGTGAACCATAGAGGAAAGGCTTAGAATAAGGCTTAGACGTGTGAACTGGGCGTTCTTCGGATTCTTCTATAGACGTGTGTGAACTGTTCAATTTGTATGTGAAAAATGTATAATTTCCTTGTTATTATTAATTTCTCAAAAGCCATTAATATAGTAAATCTAAAGCCATTTTCCATCTTCTCCCTTCTTCTTTTTTTTTTTTGATAATATCTCTTGGCCAAACTTCTTTCGCACCACTAACGCATAATGTGACAGCTACATCGAGATTATCTAGCCAACAAATGCCAAACACAATGATCATCATGTACCATTCAACAGTCAACAAGTGTGGTTAACAATTGTAAATCTTTTGCCACAATTTTTATGACTTTAATTGTTTGGTTTTGTTCGTCTGCGCAGAAGACTCGCTAGAATAAAAAAAAGGCTGGGGGAATCAAATTACAGAACTCGAGCGTTGAGAAAGCACCGTTAATATGACCCGCGACGTCGCGACGATAAAAATGCCCAGCAAAGACAAGCCTTAGATGCGCGACGGAGATTGGTGCGGGCGGGCCCCAAACTAAAGCTAACCACAGTAACCAAAGAGAAGGAAAATGATGACCTCGTGCACACAAAAACTAAGTCACACGAAGTGAACGACCAACGACGAGAAAAATTGCCAACAAAATGTGGCATGACGACGCTGATCATCATTTGTATCGGTATCTGTATCTGGCCGGGGAGTCGCAATGACAATGACACAGCTGGGCAGGTTTTTTTTTATTTGGCAAGCCCAGTTAAGCAAGCTAAATCCTAAAAGGTAAGGCCAGGTAAGTACAGTTAGCACCCAATGATTTATGACTTTGATGCAGTGAAAACTTTCAATCGATCAATCAGGCTGAGTAATTCTTAACTCTATGAAAAAGGGAACAAAATCTTTAGATCAAGTTGAATTATTTACATCTTAAATAATTGATTTTATATATAATCTGAAAGTTCTTGAACCAATTCTATTAAAATTCAAATTATCTGTATAAAATCTAATCGCTTTCAAATTTAGTGGATCTATAAAAAGTGAGGGTATATCCAAAACTGGAACATGCTTCCAACCTGTGGGTTTTTTTCCCAAAAGTCCTAGCGAAGCACTGCAATGCGCCATAGCAGACCTCAATCCAAATTCTTCTGGTAACTTCTCAATTGTCCAATTTCCCTACAAAATTAAACAAATGAATACGCAATGAACTTTCAGTACGCACTAGTTTTAGTTCTTACAAATTCTATACTGAAATACTGACATCTATTTTGGTACTCTACTGAGTTCGTCTTTCCAAACGTCTGCGCTTAATTTGTTCATATATTTTCGTTTGTTGTATTTTTCTGTGATTGTGCTTGAACCAAGAGAACAATCATTATGTAGCGCAAATGTCACAGTTTAGTTATGCTATATAAACATAATCAGCCACTCCAAATCAAGAACCAATTATAATAATTTTTCCACATGTTTGTATCGCATTTCCGATTGTTGATAAGAAAAATCACTTATTGGAAGTGTGTTAAGAAAGCAAGTCATGTCTTGTCAAATATCTAAGTTCATGCAGGAAAACTTTTTGCTAAATGACAGGCATTGAGAATTCTGAAACATCGAAGTTGCACTACTACGAAATATGGACAAGAGCAACGTTACATTTTTGTCTTTGCTACGTTGCTAAAAAAAGTTGTCATCAAAGTGACACAATTTAGACATCAATTTGAAACTATTGGGTATCGAATTCTCTTTAATACTCCAAGTATCAAATTGATATCTTCGAAAATATTAACATGATATTTCGAGGATTTCGAATTGATACTAACGTGTATCAAGTATTAATTTTTAAGTATCAATTTGACACTAGGTCTTATTAATTTGATATATTTTCTTATATTTTCTTGTATTTGTAGTATAAATTCAGTTCTTTATAAACTGCCATTAAAATTAAAACAAAACATTTTATAAAAAAAATTTTTTATTTCAAACTCTATCAAAATGTAATTTATTTACACTATTAAATTGAATTCGTCAAGTGTGGACACCCTCTAAGTGGAAAATTTTGTCTCTCATGTTGCCTCGTGTCCACGCGAATGTTGCTTAACCAGAAGTCACCATATTGGTATGCCTCTTGCTCGAACCCTTACATCAGAGTTCCCAGCCATAGATCCAGGGGGCACGAACATACTTCCCGTGTGTTAGAGAGAGACACAGTCACATTTTCGCGCTCTCTTCTGGGGGAACCTTGCCGTACATGTAGCAGTTTACGCCTTCAGAGACCTTGAGTAAAAAACGCCAAAAAAACGCCTGTTCTGCAGCTTTCTTGGTTTCGCACCTCTCTCTTATTGTACGTTGTCTTGCAAAGCGCTGAAACTGTCACAGCAGCATTGTGACTTGTTGTGTGTCCTGTCTAAAGAGTTACATTTATTATTTACATATATTTTCAAAAAACGATATGAATACTCAGCTGCTTACCTAGCAAATATGCGCCATTTGAAATCCATTTATTTATCTTCATCACGTCGTCTGGGAAAGGGTACCTCCATAGCCTTTATATTCAACTAAGTACACATTTGTTTACCTAAAAGTAAAATCACTAAGTGTGACATGTCAAGTATCGCCAGCTGCGACGTTCGGCATGCTTCGTTTTCCAATTCATACATTCTTCGAATTTTCGAAATAAAAAAAAAACTGTTTACTTTCAAATTAATATAATACTTCTGCGCATCAAATAAATATTCGAAGATTCAATCTAATACTTTCTAGGTTTGCATTGATACAAAAAAAATGATACTAGTTTCAGTTTCGATTTGAGACAACGTGTATCAGAGTGATATTGATACAAATTTTTTTGGGTGTAGATTAAAGCAAAGCGTTCGGTTGACAACACACAAAGCTTAGGACACTCAGGGAAAAATGGCATAGTAAAAACTTATACAATCATATTTCATTTTACTTTGCCCTTTTTGTATTAAAATCGGTTAATTTGCTCTTTGATTTATATATAAACCCATTTAATGACCAAATTTTCTTTGCCCTTTATAGCCCCATACGGACATCAGAAGTAACGAGAAGTTTCATACAAAAATTGAGGGAAGAAGAAGCAGAAGTTAAAACTTCGCCTCTTGAACTTTTTGCATGTACGGAGGTGCGAAGTTGAATGTTACACTTAACAGACAATGTTGCACTTAACAGCACATTTGTGAAGACTATGTAAAAGGCTGTGGGCCTTATTATACTTTGAGCAGTGCACCGACCAGCTAAAGTGCTTTTAGCTAAAGTGATTTGAAAAAATAAATATAAAAAACATGGCAGAAAAACCAAAGCGAAATAGTTGTTTTGAATTATTTTTCCATGACAAAAAATGTCTTTAATTTTGGCGGTGAAAGAGCGGAATGTCATTTGTGATCTTTTCCACCCCAAGCATTCGTACTTAAATTTTGTGAACAAGGCTAGAGGAGAAGTGGCCGAGCTTCTTTAAAAAAATCAACTTGGCATCAAAACAAAATACAGATGATAGAGCAGTGTGACCTACCACCAACTAAATTTAAAATACCAAATACTGAAACTTTTGGCGTATTTTTTCTTAAGTCTGGTAACACTACTCTTACGATCCACGGCGACGAAACATAGGGGGAAGTTAGCTAAATTACGTACTTCGGATGTCCGTATGGGTCTTATATATGAACAATCTGCGTAATTCGTACTTGAAAATTACGAGTGGTCTAATCTTTTTAGGCAGATGGTAGATTCAATTCTATACAAGTAGTGTACTATAGAATAGCGAACTATAGCGGCTACAGACGCTTTGCCACCAGCTCGTAGAATAGCTCAATCGGTAGAGAGAGACGGCATTTCAATTGTGCTCAGACCAATGGC
Source organism: Lordiphosa stackelbergi (assembly GCA_018904235.1). Taxonomy (NCBI): domain Eukaryota; kingdom Metazoa; phylum Arthropoda; class Insecta; order Diptera; family Drosophilidae; genus Lordiphosa; species Lordiphosa stackelbergi. The sequence goes on from JAEIFU010003014.1 coordinate 14,875, forward strand.
TCCAAGTTTGAGTCCCAGCATCGTACGTAAACATTTTTAAATTTAATTTAATATAAATTGTTGCTTCTCAGAGCCCAACTAGCGGTCCACAGTGGACCCAAATCCCAAAAAGATGGCCAAAAGTCGAAAAACGTATTGGATTTGGCTGAAAGTTTGTACTCGGGGGTTTTTGGAGTCGCTGATACGCACGAATTCGAAGTCAAAATTTAGAAAAACAAAATGGCAGATCCAATATGGCAGACGATTTCTTCAAAAACGATTGTGAATAAATTGAATGGAAAATGTAATGACAATTGACATTTCAAAATTTTTTAAGGAATATAGTGATTGATCATGATGACAATTAAATTTTATTATATTATATTTTGTTGTATTTACAGTATATTTCTTAAATTCCTTATTTTAATTTTAACATTTCTGAAACCCTTGTCCTCTAATTAGTCATCATCGTCAGATGCATCGCTTGTATAATTGGAATAAATGTGACTTGACTGAAGGTGGAATTAACAGTTAAATCGCGTATGGGGATAGCGATCTTAGTTTCTTCGGAGAAAGTTTTCGCAAACTGGATATTACTATATCTGACTTTATAAAAGTTTGCAAAAAGTGTCTTCCATGTTTTTTGTGCGGATACATTTTCGTTAAAAATCTTCTCGAAATTCTTTGATGCACTTGTTACATGATTTCTGGGCTGTAACCGTGAGTAAGAATTTTGTGGACTGCACATTGGGCCCAATGGCCGATTTTTTGGCATAAAGTCGAAAATTTCATGGAAACCAATCTGATTTTTAATAATACACCTTGAAACTACATAGTATATGTACAAAGAATCGAATAATATTTACGAGTGTTTGGCAACCCTGAAATTGTAATCGATTATTTTGATAAAAATGCCATAATGATTTTTATACCCGTTACTCGTAGAGTAAAAAGGGTGTACTAAAGTCGTGCAAATGTATGTAACAGGCAGAAGGAATCATTTCCGACCATATAAAGTATAAATATTCTTGATCAGCATCAACAGCCGAGTCGATTTAGCCTTGTCCGTCTGTCCGTCAGTCCGTCCGTCTGTATGAACACCTAGATCTCAGAGATGGTAAGAGATAGAGGATTGACATGTATGGGACAAATGCTTTTTTTATCTGCACGCAGATCAAGTTTGTTTCAAATTTTGGCCACGCCTCCTCTCGCCATATGTACTTTATCGCAAATAGCTTATAAACTCACATATTTATGCATAGTGTGGCCTCCATTAATCCTAGAGTGTCAAAAATTCAACTTTTTCGTTTTTCCGCCATATCTTGGAAACAAGAGCTGATGGAGCTAAACCGAAACCAGTTTTGGAATCAGTGAGCATAAACTTATCACATTTTTAAATCAATAGGGCTGCACCTCACAAAGTTGGTCATTTTGTTGGCCTGTGTTATCAAAGTCAGGTGTTGAGTGCTGTGATTGTAGCGATAAAATTGTCGTCAAATATTTGTGAACTTTGAGGACTTGCACGTCGTGTAAAGTTGAACAAAAAATTATGCCAAAATATGGATAATAAAGGCCAGGGTATGAAGAATGAATAAATGCAAGCATTTTTTGATAATGTGCAATATGTTTCATTAAAGTGTGTTGTTTCGTGTTGTCCCTAAACAGAGAAAACTTATTCAAAGTGCAAGTCTTCTGTGGAGTAAAACTAACCTTGTGCGTGTTTGTGCGTTTTGTAATGTATGTCAAAATAAAGAAGAAAGTGTGAATTAAAAGATAATAGTTATCCTCTTTGGCGGCTTTTTGCGTTTTTGCGGTGCTTTAAACTTAAAGATGAGCTTGAACTCTGTCATGCAACGCTGCTGGACGTATGTTGGCAACTTTACCGCTCCTAAAAACTGGATATTTGGCCAACTAAGGGAATGTACGCTTAAAATTTGACTATAAATTACTATAAATTAATTTTTTATTTAAATTTGAACTTTATATTCATAGTTCTCAAAACTTTGTTTTAAGATCAGTTATACGCAATGTTGCCATATTAGGGCTGTCGTGGTCAAATTAACTTAAAATTTGGTTTTAATATTTAGAATGTTATCTTTATAAAACTTACCAAGTTTCAGCTCGATATCTGCAACAGTAGACTTAAGGCCAATTATTTGGCGATTCGGCCTACAGTTGACTGTTGAGATTGAGATACCCAATCAACACTCAGATTTTTGCCTCTGAGCTTTCACAAGTATAAGTGGCAAGTGGAGCGAGTGTTTCTGCCACTGTTTGAGAGTGGAATCTGATGCGAGTTTTGACTTTTTGCTTTTTCTAACACGACTTTTCAGAATGTGACCAAGAAAAAACCTCTACTTTTATTAACGATTCATTTCTATCTCATACAATGTTGATAATAATTTCGAGAAAAACATTCAAATTTTACTTACTTTCCATTTTTCAGAATCCAATTCGGTTATTTTTCGCAATCCTATACGTTCACGCTGAACGTGGCGCTCCGAAGAGGCACGCTCGACGAACCTAATTTTTATTATTTTGCTTAAGAATTTTGCCCAATTTTCGGGGAATAAATCGGTGAATATGCTCGGCTCTAATTTGCAGCATATTTGATTATAGTTTTCCTTCCTCTTTTGCAACGTTAGTACTTAAATTTCTAAACTTGACTTTTGCTTTTATTTCCCTTTTGAAAACGCATCTTTTCTTAAAAAATTAACAGAAAGCTATATAAGTTCTTATAAATTTGATGGGAGTACATTTTTGAAACGAACCCTTTCGGCCCAGTTTGAGTTTAAGAGGTCTTAAGTTTTAAATAAAGAAGTTCATGGTCCGGTTCGATGTAAAATCCCGAACCGAAGAGGTTATATCGATGAATTGATATTTCCCAAATCCTTAAATCAATAAAAACAAGTAAGAAAGTCGGTCAAGCCCGACTATATTTATACTCTGTACCTAGAGTAAGAGATAAATGCAGAGCTGCTGCTGCGCTCATCTCTGAGTTTCTTTCTCTCCCCCCTCTCTCTCTCTCTCTCTCTCTCTGTCTCTCACTCTCTCTCTATCTAAGATTGTGCGTTGGTAGTGCATGGGTGGGGAGGGGGGTGGAGGGGGGTGATTCACTTATTTGCTCATAACTTGAGAACCGCTCATCCGATCTTTATCATTTCTTCGGCAAATTGATACATATTGCTAATGACTAACTATCTCTAGAAGGTACAAATCATCTATCTACAAAACTGTGGGAGATTATGTTTTTTTCAAAATTGCGGGGGCGGGAGGGGGGCGTGGCAAAAATTGAAAATAAACTTGATCTGCCTGCAAGTATAAGAAACATTTGTCCCATACATGTCAAACCTCTATCTCTTACCATCTCTGAGATCTGTTTGTTCATACGGACGGACAGACGGACGGACAGACAGACATGGCTATATCGACTCGGCTGTTGATGCTGATCAAGAATATATATACTTTATAGGGTCGGAAGTGATTCCTTCTCCCTGTTACATACTTTTGCACAAACTTATTATACTCTATGTACCTTCGGTACAGAGTATAAAAAGACCATCTAAAAAATTAAAGAAAAACATTAAATAATACATAGACGCGTACAGGGGCTTTACTGAACGGGTTCAAAAAAAAGTATAAAATATTAGAGCCAGAACCTTTAAAATTGCTTTAAAATTCGTAAGCCGATTTTAATCTGATAAATCGTAAAAAAAAAACCAGTTAATGATATATCATATCGGAATATCGCATATCGCCTTATTAAATAGGATATTGGCATTTCAACCGTCTATCTGCAGTATCTGAGATATTTTCCCCTTAAATTTAAGGCTATCTTGACGAAACCTTTCACATGGACTTTATGGTAGAAGTTACTTTCCCTTGTTGAACTTTTCATTGTCAAGGTTCAAGTGAGACTCGCTTGATTTTTGGTTTTGTTTTCGTTGCTCATCCGCTGGTGTCGTATCAGTTGTCAACTTCTGACCGCTGCCAAAATGGGAAATGCGTTACGAATCAGAAAGCTGGCAACAAGACAGGCAGCAGTGGCCTGCTTTACCCCGCCAGTCAACTGCAATTTCAATCAAGTGGACTACAGACTAAGGGTTGACCGAACGCAAGAGGGGATTACTCTGGAGCTGCATCTCGGGGCTTGGGCATGCAATTTTTATTGGCAATCTTATGGTTATCAAAATAAATGAAGTGTTACAGCAACAAGTTGCGCGGCGCGGAAGCCCGGCTACGTGCTTGGCCGAGCTGCTGCCTGCCCGCCTGGCTTGGCCGCTGATTGCTTGGGAAGAGAGGCTTGTTAAGCCGCCAGGCGAGTCGAGCCAATTTTCAATATACAAATACTTGGCATTGCCAGCGGAGGGGAGGCGAGGCATGGGTGGGGATCTGTTTTGGCATGGACTTATTTAACAAACGCTGGCACACAAATTGAATATTAAGCCGGCGCTGTTCCAAGACTTCAGCCTCCAGCCTCCACACATAGATAACAAAGATCGAGATAAGCGCGCACTGGGCGCTTCCTGTCTACCCGCTGTGGCGTTTCGTTTGCCACACGCAATCAATGGGCAGCAGATCTGACTCCAATTCCGAATCCCCAGCTTCAGCACTTTGATCATCATTTTGTCTAATCGACCCGCAGAGGCTGATGCTGATGCTGATGCAGATGCAGATACAGGAACAAGTACATGCATATGCATCTGAGGCTGTTTATCCAGGTACGATTGTCATGGTCGGGTGGTATGACCATGTTGTGTTGTTAGTCATTTGTTATGAAATTGTGGAGATGGGGAAGAGCAGACGGACAGACGGACGGACGGACGAATGGAGAATCTTTCATGTTGCTGTTGTGCATATGCATGAGTTTTAATTCCCCCCGCCATGCGCTGTCCGCTATGCTGCTGTGTGGCCAGACTCAGTCCCAGTGCCAGTTGCCATGTGCGGAATTCTCAACACGTGTCAGTGCAAAGGCATTTTGTGTTCTTAACTGCCAGAGGGCGGGGTGGCACAGGGGAAACACTAAGGTGTACTTGAATTCAACTTGGGGTTATTTAAGCCTTGTGCCGGCTGTGGCGTAGTGGTAAAGAATTGTGGCTACTACTCTGAAGAACTATTATTCAAATCTTAGTATTGTGTCAAATATTGTAATCAAAATAGCCAGGAAAATAAGAGAAGATCGACTACATCGAGTAAAAGTAAAATAAGCCCAAGTGGTTGTCTCTTTAAATATCAATCATAGATCTTTTATCAGGCTGTTCGACTGTACAGCTGTTTCATGAATCTTTCGATTCAATCATGCCAGTTGCGCTATAAGCGCTTGAGAATTCCAAAGGCAGATTTAAAGCAAGCCGCGATACCAACAGAGTCAATAAGTAATATTTGCTCATAACTTTTTAAAACAAGATATACACACGCATCACAAAGAAGTCTGTTCGACAGTACAGCTGTTTCATGAATCTTCCGATTTAATTATCAGCAAGTAAAATTCGTTAAGAATGACCTGTAAATAATGACCTTGGGAGCCTTGACTTACCATATTCTACAATCAATATCCGCTATTCAGAGCAATTGTAAGAGTAATGGGAAATTTCGAATAGCGATCACAATTTAAGGGCGGTGTTCACAAGCTCTTAAGTCTTCTGACAGCGGTTTTTGACATAATAAAAATAAAATATTAGATCCGACTCCACGAATGAAACGAAAGCTAACGTTAGAGTCGCCACAGCTTACTCATGGAAGGATGTATTTCATTAAGAGACCTCAGTTAAATCTATCAACAAAGCATTAAGGTTCGAAGCCCTAGAATTTTGAAAGGTCCGGAACGGTTAACTGTAGTTGTGAGGTAAAGCCTTGCTTATACATTTTATACCCTTTCGAATTGACAAAATAATATAATAATATCGACCCCTGTGCGCGAAAACATCGTATGTGCCATTTCTTACGAAATTTACATTTTGATGCCAATTAGTTCTAAATCCACTAACTCATCGTCTTGTAAAATTATATAGCGATAATCGCTTTGTCTACGGAGATACAACAAAATCAATTTAATCGTATGTGCCGATGATGAGTTTTTTTTCTTGTGGGCGAAATGATCGTATGTGCGACACAATACTGATATTCAACTGTCTGGTGGAAAAATAGCTAAATTGGCAATGCTGATGGCAATGGGACGACTGAGCAAAGCACGCTCTCATACCCTTGCGCTCTTATATTTACTTATCATAGACCATAGAGAAACGGCTAATATAGTCAATCTATACTGAGACAGTTGCGCTGGTCAAAACCGAAATCAAGTTAATAATAGTTATGTTGGGAAATTTTTTAATAACTTTGACTTTTGCTTGCACCTTCAAAATTACATATTTACTTTTGGGCCCTACTATGATGCCAGTTGATTCCATACATAGCACAATTGAATCTTTTGTGCGAATTATTGGAAGTCATTTGAGAATTCATTATTTGCTGCACATCGCCAAATTTCAGGAAAATTCAGGTTCAATTGAACTACAATATGGTTATTTCGGAGCAGATAAATTTATAATATTAATTACAACTTGACCACAAAAAAATATATTGATTTACACAACCTTTGTTTAAAAAATAGTACTCCACCAAAATATCATGATGAATTTTTAAATCTGCAACATTCGTCAAATTTAAAAGTCTCTTCGGTTGAGAACGACGAAGAAGACTAATCTATTTGTTAAAATAAAAATTTTCTTTATTTTAGTTTTATAAGTATATTTTTGAAATAAAAAATCATGAATATTTTATTTTTCATTGTTCTTTTTTTTTAAATATTATTTTTATTTTATTTTATATATTTTGTACAGTTTGACATATTTACAAATTATCGTAACTGCCAAACTTGATAATGCACTTAAATAATTTGTGGGCAAAAACATCGTATGTGCCAAAAATGAGATATTAGGAAAAAGATCAGTTTTTCACGAAAATAGTTATGAGTTTAGTTAAATAAATTGAAGATTGGTAGTGATGATGCCAGCCATCGCATCGAAATGTAGAAAAAACGCTCTCCTGTAAAATTTGGTTTTTGGCACATACGATTTTTTCGCGCACAGGGGTCGATATGATGAATTTAAATATTATTTTCAAAAGCGCGTTTATAAAGGGTGATTCATTAAGAGGTTTTTCAAATATCACTGATGAGTGGTGTCCTTCTGTGATCTCATTTTTAAGGATTGTTTGACATCATGAGAAGACTCACACCGCCACAACGTCTCCAAGGCGCTCTGCAGCAGCTCAATGAAGATCCTCTGTTTTCGAGCCGAATATCGTTCTGTGAAATGGATAAGTCAAGAAATAAAATTGTCGCATTTAGGCTGATGAGGAACCCAAAGAAACGCTCTAACTGCCGTTACATCCACCAAAATGCACTGTTTGGTGTGGATTATGAGCTGGAATCATCGGTCCGTAAGTCTTACAAAATGAAGCCGCACAGAACATAACCGTCAATGGCGAGCGCTACCGCACCATGATAAATGACTTTTTATACCCTTGGAGAGGGTATATTAAAATTGTCCGAATGTTTGTAACGCATAGAAGGAAGCATCTCCGACCACATAAAGTATATATATTCTTGATCAGCAAGACGAGCTGAGTTGATATAGCCATGTCCGTCTGTCCGTCCGTCTGTCCTTCTGTTTCTATGCTATCTCCTCCGTCAGTTTTAAAGCTATCTTAACCAAACTTTGCACGAAGTCTTTTGGTACAAATACGCTGCACATTTGTCGGAACCGGCCGGATCGGATGACTATAGCATATAGATGCCATAGGAACGATCGGTTGAAAAAGTAGTTCTAGTGAGAAAAACTTTTTTGTTTCCAATGCTATCGCTACCAAACCACGTATTTATTAGTTTTATTATGCTTTCACATAATTTCAGCAAGTTTTATGCAAATCGGGCAACTATATAGTATAGCTGCCATACAAAAGATAGATCTGACAAAAAGTTTTAGTATGAAAAACTTTTTTGTTTTCAATGCTGTCGCTCCCAAACTCGTTACTGATCAATATGATATGCTAACACATAATTCTGTTAAGTCTGATCCAAATCGGATGACTATAGCATATAGCTGCCATAGGAATGATCGGTCGAAAAAATAGTTTTAGTGAGAAAAACATTTTTGTTTTCAATGGTAGCGTTTCAGTTATAAATATTATCTGTCTCAACACAATTTTGGAGAGTTTGATCAAAATCGGATGAATATATCGTATAGCTGCCATATAAAAAACTGGCAGAAATATATCATGCTCCAAGGGTATATAAACTTCGGTCGAGCCGAAGTTAGCTTTCCTCTATTTTTCTTACTGAAACTGAAGCCGTTGATTTTGACTACATTTAGTTTCAGCAAGACGGTGGCACACACAGTGCGTGTTCAAATTATTTCATTGAGCAGCCTTTTCGATTTAAAGACTTGTCAACTACCCGCCTAGATCTTGTGATATCACACCACTGGACTTTTTTCTATGGGATTAATTGATTAGCCAGCTAAGATTCAAGACTTGGAAGCCAACATTACTCGCGTAATGCCAGAAATACCCGTAGTAATGCTGGAAAGAGTGATCCTAAATTGGACCATCCGAAATCACTATTTACGGCTTAGTCGCGGTCATTTGAATAAAATTATCTTTATGAAGTAAATGTCTGAGATAGTTCTTTCAACCCAGATTACACCATCCAATTCCGTTTTTTGTGTTTTATTTTTTTAATTAAAAAAAAAAACCTCCTTTCACTCTTTATTATATTCGCAAATGGAGTTCGGCTGAGTATAAATCTAGAGATCGAGTTAGAGCCAACATTGACTTTTCTCATATCAGCAAAAACCTTTTAACATTTAGTAGACAATTACTTCAATTACATCAATTACTGATTAGTATTATTAAATTTATGTTGAAATGGATTTGTTAAATTAAATTAAAACTATAAATAAAATTACTGTACTGGTAATTCTATTTTTAAAATACCAAATAATTGTAGTCGTAATAGTAATTAAATTTTTAATTACCCCAGAAATTGTAATGATAATTTTAATTTACAGCCCTGAATGTTTTGGGAGATCTTAAGAATATACTAGACTTCAACGAAGATTTTTTTTGTCATTGCAGGTTTGATAAAAAAAATTAATAAAAAATTAAGATCAGTTTGAAATTTACTAAATATATTGCAGAAACAGTTGTAAATCGAGTATTTCTAAAAGATCGTACTTTATAAAATTTATTATTGATTAAATATTTTAAACTCACATATTTGATGTTTGATTAATTATAAAGTTTTAGTTTTTTTAATTTTTATTTGACTGTTATTTAAATGTTTATATTAAATTTTTAGGGAACTGTTGGGAATAAATTTAGCACAAGCCTGAAGGGGAATGTTAACTGAAGAAGAAATTGGGGTAATAAAAAGATCGTTCTTGATATAAGAATTTGTTACTGTTAAATATTTTACAACTCGAATATTTCTGAACCGTTTGTTTAATTTATAAAGTTTTGATTTTTTTTAATTTTATTTGACTTTTATATTTAAATGTTTTATATAAATAATTTTTTAGCCACTTGTTGTAAGGTATTTAGCACAAGCCTGAAGGGGAATGTTAACTGAAGAAGAAATCCAGGTAAATTTTTCCAATTTAACTTTTTTAAAATTTTAATAAGAGCTTTAACTAATTATTAATATTTTGAAATTTAATAGACAAGGCGGTTATGGCAAGCTCTAAAAATTAATATAATAATAGATAATATTTTACGGTAATATGAAAAGGACAGAGGGGTACTGAAATACTCTAGAGTGGCCTGGTTTGAATTGCTGCAAAATGTTGTTGAAGGGGCTGGAAAGATAACACAACAGCAAATTTGGTCTATGAACAGAAAGTTACTATTATTATTTGGTTTATTTTCCATCTTAGTGGTACAAGTAATTAAATACTTATTTTTATAACACTAATCACAACGATTCACAATTACATAGCTTTAATTTTAGTTACTAACAATGGTTGTACAAACAAGGAATTTTTAATCAGTTCAGTTACTTAAGATAAAGACAGATTCAGAAACATTATGTTATATGTTAGGTTAAATACTATTAATACTATTAATTTAATTTCGTTTAGATTGAAATATGTTGTTGTTGTTCTTGTAAGTGGTTTGTGAGTTTTTCCCTAAATGTCTGTGCGTTCCTAATTGTCTTAAGGTCATGTGGAAGATGATTCCAAAGTCGAATAGCATGCGGAAAGAATTGTCGATCAGAAGTGGAAAGTTTATATTTCGTACTAATTATGTTTCTGGTTCTAAGCGAAGAAGCAAATCTAATATTAGCATACAGATAGGAGGGATGTTCAGAGATAATAATTTTGTGCAGAAATATTAAGACCCGCAGACATATCCAGGAGTCAAGGTTGATGTTATATATCTGTTTAGCAAAAGTTGATATGTGATCGGTCCTTTTTTTATTAAATATATATCTGGCTATATCGTTAAATGCAACATTTAATTTATGCCTATATGTTGAGTTGCAATTGCCAAAAACCTCTATGCCATAAAAGAGCTTCGGGAGAAGGTAAGCTTTAGCGATCAATTTTCTTGTTGTTGTGGGTATAAACTGCTTAGTCAAATTTAACTGTCTTAAAACTCCATATGTTTTTCCAAGTGCTTGGTTTATATGATCATCCCATGTTAATGTGTTGTCAAATGTAAATCCTAAATTAGCTGTCTTTTCCACATAGCCTATATTAGTACTGTCAATTTCAAGCTTTTGCAATGTGTCTGTTTTATAGCATTTCTTATATATGACTAAGCACTTTGATTTTTTAGGATTTATCTTTAACCCATTTCTCTTAGCCCAATCACTAATTACACTTAGTTCGCTATTACAAATACTAATACACTCAGAAATTTTGGCTAACGGACGACTAACATACATTTGCACATCATCGGCATACATTTGGACTTCACATTTAGACAAAACACTGGGGAGGTCATTGATAAAAAGACTAAACAATAATGGTCCTAGGACAGATCCTTGTGGAACTCCCGATTTTACGTCAAGAAAAGTTGACGATCCCAATTGGGTAACGACAGCTTGGCTTCTATCGTTCAGGTACGACTTCATCAATTTTACGGCAGTATCCGAGAAATTGTATAAGATTTTTAGCTTTTTACATAGTACTTCATGGTTAACTGTGTCGAATGCTTTGCTATAGTCAAGAAGCGTTAAGAAAGTAACTTGGTCATTGTCAAGTTTGTTACGTATGTCCTCTGCAATTTTAGTGACTAATGTAGTGCAACTTCGATTTTTCCTAAACCCGGACTGTCTATCGTTTAATAAAAATTTTTTTTCCAAAAACACATTAATTTGGGATGTCATAATTTGTTCTAACGCTTTGGAAAGGAAGGGCAGTATAGAGATAGGTCTGTATTCGTTATTTCCTTTCGGAATTGGTAGGACTTTAGCCATCTTCCAAGCCATTGGAAAACAAGAAGTTGTCAAAGCCGTATTAAATATGTGCGTAACATGTACTAAGATTTTTGGGAGAAGTATTTTTAAAAATTTTGGGTCAATATTATCTAGTCCTGTTGCATTTGATTTTATTTTTAGAATTGATTCTAAGACTTCACACTGACTGACACACATGAAACTAAAACTACTATCACAGCTGTTATTTATCAGGGGGTTCAGGTACGATATATCTAAATTATCAGGTACTAGTGGCTGTACGAATTTATTATTAAGTTCATTCAAATCAATACTCTCAGCCACTCCAGATCTTTGTCCGCCAATTCCTAACTCTCTTATATTTTTCCATACATTTTGAGATGATTGCTCAGATAGCGCAAAAGTAAACTTTGAAGTATAGTATCTACGTTTTGATGCATCACATAGACTCGTTACCATTCTTCTCAAGTTTTGGTATTCATGGAGTAAGTAATCCGTCCTGTAGCGTTTCCACTTAATGTACGCCTTGTCACGCTTGCTGATCGCCCTTTTTACGTCAGTATTAAACCATGGTTTTGAGCCGGTGTAGATTTTTTACGTGGTACACATTTATTAAATAAATTGGCAATGTTTGAATTAAAAATTTCTACTTGGACGTCAACAGATGGTTGAGAATATACTAGTTTCTATTGACATGAGTTTGGTTTGTTTCCAGGTTCAACGTAGTTTTGTTCCTGAAGTAACGAGATAAGTCAATGAATGTTCAGTGGAGCCAAAAAAAAAGAATAGGTAGAAAAAAGAGAAAGAGGCGCTAGAGCCACACTATTATATTCTCTGTTCCTCTTTTTTTTTCTCTTTCTTTTCCTCTTTCTCTCTTTCTCTTTCTCCCTCCCTCTCTCTCTCTATCTCTCTCTATCTTTCTCTCGCGCTCGCTCTCTAACCCTCGCTTTTTCGTTCTGTGGTGGAGGGAGTTAGTTTTACATATTTGGTTGTTACGTGAGAAGCGTTGCCCCGATTGTTACAAATTCCACTTCTTTTCCATACCGAAAACCACTTGACTAACTTATCCCTCTAGAAGGTACAAATCATCTATCTGTAAGACTTTTGGAGATATGACGTTTTCAAAATTGTGGGGGCGGGAGGGGGCGTGGCAAAAATTGAAAATAAACTTGATCTGCCTGCAAGTATAAGAAGCATTTGTCCCATACATGTCAAACCTCTATCTCTTACCATCTCTGAGATCTGTTTGTTCATACGGACGGACAGACGGACAGACGGACAGACAGACGGACAGACGGACATGGCTATATCGACTCGGCTGTTGATGCTGATCAAGAATATTGTAATTTTAACGAAACAATATTTTAAACCAAATCAATTTTTGGTTGGTGTTGGACCTGGCGAAAAGGCTAAAGATTGAGTGGCTGCTGCGTTTGTTCAAAAATAAGTCCGTCGTCTTCAACTCGTAACAAAGGAAGATATTTATTGGCGGCAAAGCAAAGCCGCTATGCTTATAACATAAGTGCTGAATAGGCAGTGATAGAGAGAGTGAGAGAATCTACGCTAGAGAGCGACTTAACATATTATACAGTGGTTCAATTCATTTTCCTTTCGACTTCAATTGTACTTATTCTAGCTTAACCTAATTGAATAAACATGCCGGCCACGTTGAAGGACCACACTTGGACCTTCAAAAAATTGGTAGAGCCGCAAGCTTGTGGATTGGGCGTCTAACTACGCCCATTGCCGTTTTGACGTCTACGACTCGAATTCTTCCATCTTTGCCTGTTATGACCTCGACGATCCTGCCAAGTGTCCAGCGCTGAGGTGGCGTGCTGTCCTCGTGAATTACCACCAGCGTTCCTATTTCCAAATTGGTTTGGTGTGTTTGCCACTTGGTTCTCACTTGGAGAGTGTGGATGTAGTCCTTGGACCACGCTTGCCAGAACCGCTGTCTGAGCGTGGATAGCAGCTGCCACCTGCGCATATATGTAATTGCGCTGCCTGGCTTGTCCGGCTCGGATCCTTGCGGCAGCGAACGAAGGGGGCTGTCCTATTAGGAGATGGCCCGGTGTTAGGGCTTCGCCGTCGTTGGGGTCGGCGCTGAGTGGAGTCAGCGGCCGAGAGTTGAGGATTGCCTCGACCTCTGCCAGATGACCTCTGACCTCGCTTTCCACCAGCGAAGCGTTTGCGATTTGACGCACCAGCAGGTGCTTTGCCGACTTTACGGCCGCCTCCCATAGACCGCCGAAATGCGGTGCTCGAGGAGGAATAAAGCTCCACTCCATCCCTATCTCCGCTGCGAACGACTGCAGACTGGCTTGCTGCTTGTTGAACTCTTTCTGAAGTTCTTTGAGCAAGTTGTTCGTCCCTACGAAGTTGGTCGCGTTGTCCGAATACATCCGTTCGGGGACGCCACGTCTTGCGATGAAGCTTTTGAGAGTTAAAATAAAGCAATTAGTGGATAAGTCTGCCACGAGTTCTAAATGAACAGCTTTTGAAGCAAAACACACAAACACAGCAATGTACATTTTTTATAGGTGGGCGACCCTCGGATACGCAAGGATACATTGATGGGTCCACAAAATCTACTCCACAAACTAAAAAGTCGCATGGCCGTTACGCGGTCTGCTGGAAGACTTCCCATAACTTGTTCCATTAGCTTGGGTCGGTATCGAAAACAGTGCACACATCCGCGAACTACTTGGTGCATTCTCTTCTCGCGTTAACGAGCCACATTCGCTGCCTAAGAAGTGCTATCATGGTTTTAACACCTGCGTGACAATTCCTTACATGTAAATCTCGCAAATACAGCCCTACAAACAAAGAATTCTTCGGCATTAAAATGGGAAATTTTGCGTCGTATTCAATTGGGCATTTGAAAGCCGGCCTCCTACACGAATTAGTGAGATGTTTCTGCCATATTCCGAAAACTTTTGTATGAATGGAGTAAGTGACTGAAAACTTGATTGGAGTAGCTTTCCCCTTTCAAGTCTTGCAAATTCGTCTCGAAACTCAGCACGCTGAACCATTTCCAACATTTTGAGAAATGCAAAGTTAAGTTCTCTTGCACTTAGTTCAGCACCGCCTTCTGGCGGTTTCGAGTGATTTACAAAACGGTAAACAAATGCAAGAATTCGAATTATTTTGCGATATGATGAAAATCGAGAGATAAAGGTCGATAGCCAATCTGGACTGGCAGCTAAACAGACTTGAGTGATAGTTTTGAGGCCACTTTGTATTGCAAAAACGTTGGGCCTTCTAGCCAAATTGATTGAACAAGCTCTTGAACGTCGCATCCTCGTGACGCAATGTCGGCTGGGTTAATCAACGAAGGCACATGTCGCCAAGTTGCTTCTTGGGACATCTCTTGTATCCCTGCAACTCTGTTCGCTATGAATGTTGTGAGCAATGAAGGTGCCATGTTTATCCAATGTAGTGTGATTTCAGAATCTGTCCAGAAGTGCACACTCTCGATTCGACATTTGTGAAGTACTTGTTTGACATGTGACCATAATTGAGTCAACAAGTGTGCTGCGCATAATTCGAGCCTGGGAATCGACTTTGTCTTAAGCGGAGCAACCTTTGCCTTTGCAGTGAGCAAATGGCAATACACATGGTTTTCGTGCTCGGCTCGAATATAAAGACAGCAGCCATACGCTTGACTGGACGCATCAGCAAAACCATGCACTTGTATGTTTGAGCACCCACTGGCATGTGCATATCTTGGAATAGAGATCTTATGAAGCTCCAACAAATTTTGCTTGAACATCTCCCACCTCGTATGCAAATGCATTGGAATTGTTTCATCCCATGCCAGCTGTGTGCGCCAGAGTTCCTGCAGTAGGATTTTTGCCTTTATGCCAATGGGACTTAAAAGCCCAAGTGGATCAAACATACGTGCGGTGACTGATAAAATATTGCGTTTCGTGGGACTAAGCTCAGTGAAGCTATTGTCCAACTGATATCGAAAAATATCTGTAGTTGGAGTCCACCGCATACCCAATGTCTTTGTCGAATCGGTATCATTGAAGCTAAGAACCTTTTCAGATTCACCTTCTTCAGCCAGATTTGGGTGGTTTGAGAACCATTTTGCAAGTGTAAAGCCTGCTGAACTAAGGATTTCAGACACTTGATCACAAATAAGCTTTAGTGTGGCAGTATCGTCCGCTCCAGTAAGCATGTCGTCGACATAAAAATCGTTGCAAACTACTTCAGCGCCAATCGCATGAGTTTCCTTGTGTCGCACGCCAGCTTCGTGCAGGCATCGTATGGCTAGAAAGGGCGCTGAAGCAGTACCATATGTGACCGTATTCAGTCGAAAAAATTGTAGCTCATCTGATGGCTTTTCTCGCCAAACAATGAGTTGAAACCACCGGTCATTTTCAGACATGCTCACTTGGCGATACATCTTCGCTATATCTGCCGTGAGGGCGAAACGGTTTAAGCGAAAACGAATAAGCGATAAGAATAATTCCCTCTGAATAGTCGGCCCCACCATGAGAATATCGTTTAGAGATTGTGACGAGGTCGTTTTGCTGGAAGCGTCAAACACGGCTCGAAGCTTGGTGGAACTGCTATCAGGCCTCAGGACACACTGATGGGGTATGAAGTAATGTGGTCCTGGTGGAATTTTAGTGTCTAT
Organism: Lordiphosa stackelbergi; assembly: GCA_018904235.1. Taxonomy (NCBI): domain Eukaryota; kingdom Metazoa; phylum Arthropoda; class Insecta; order Diptera; family Drosophilidae; genus Lordiphosa; species Lordiphosa stackelbergi. Next base: position 30,957 of record JAEIFU010003014.1, read on the forward strand.
GGCTGACATATGGCCGAGCTCTATATATTCTTTCATAAATTTAATGTACATCTCAGCCAGATCGGAATCTTTTGATACTTTGCGTTCTAGAGCCAGAAAACGACGCCTGGCTACCTCAAAGGATGAACCTAATACTTGAGGGTCAGTCTTAAAAGGTAAACTGACTTCGAACCTACCTGATGGTAGGATGCGTACCCGATTTGCAAAGTCTTTCTCACAAGCAAGCTGTTCTGCTGATAATTTAGATAAACGTCCTGCTTCAGGAACTTGTTCTAACTCCCAGAATCGCTCTACGAGTGCCTCCAGCTTATTGTCTTCAGTTGAATACATAGCCGCACAGCATGATGGGTTTTGGATGCGAAGCCGTTTGCATCTTCCAGATACTACCCAGCCTAGGAGAGTTTTTTGCACTAGCGGTGCTCCTTCAGCAAGTCTGACTTGACCAGTGCATAAGAGGTCGAAAAATGAATCTGCTCCTAGAAGCAAATCGATGCGCTGAGGTTTATAGAATTCTGGGTCGGCTAGTTCCAGATTTGCAGGAATTTTCCACTGGTTAATAGGTAGCGCACAATCTGGTTGCCTTTTCGAGATCGAACTAAGTACCCAGAAGTCTGCGACAAACTTATGAGCGTTTACTCGAGAGGAGATAGTTGCCGAAACTTCACTTTTAGCTACCAAACTTGATTGGCCGATGGACGTAACCGTAAGAGATTTCTTGGATCTCGAAAGTCTAAGGGCTTGAGCTAGTTCCTCAGTCATGAAATTGACCTGCGAGCCAGAATCAAGTAAAGCTCTTGCTAAGCGAACTTCCCCAAACCGATCACGAATTTGTACGACCGCTGTTGCTAGAATTACGTGGTCGACTCCACTAGCAACGTGATTTACTTGTGCATGTGATGAGGCTTGATCTTGACGCTTAGACTCACAAATCTGATTTTGACTGGAACTAGAGCCCTGAGAGGTTGCATATCTGTGAAGCAAAGTGTTATGAAGGCGAGAGCATATTCTGCACTTGGAAGTTGTACACTTGGACACCCTGTGTCCTGTGTGGAGGCAGTTTATGCATAACTGATTGGTTTTTACGAACTCAAATCGTTCTAAAACTGGCAAAGCACTGAAACCCTGACAATTACCAATATGATGATTTGAGTTGCAAAAGTGACACTTAGGCTCATTTGGGCCACCAACCTTTGAGCATGTAAATGATGCTTTGCTAGCTGCACCTCGTCTGGGTGCTAGATCAGACCTTTGAGTAGTTCTTGACTTAGAACTTTCTTCAGCAGAAAGATGCTGAAACCGGCGATTTAGCACGGCAACACAATTCGACCACTGAGGTAGACAATTATAATCCAACTGCTCTTCATATTTGGATTTGGTAGTATGGTCGACCTTTGACATGACGATATGAATAATCATGGCATTTGCAATATCACTTTCCGTTCCTAGTGTCAATAGCGACTCGAAAATAGCAGACACAGTATCGACTATTGATCGCAATCCGGAAGCTGAGGTCTTGCCCATGGGCTATATCGAACAACTGTGCTAGAGTGTCAAAGTAGATTAAACACTTATTATCATAAACGCTTCAAGCTAGCCAAAGCTTTAGCATAATTATTGTCGGACACATTAAAGGCCTTAACCGTTCCTAATGCTTCATCCGACAGGCCGATATTAAGTGGTTAAACTTTTTCGATATTAGATAATGAACTATCCGAGTCGACCGCTTTCAAACAAGCTAATAAACCTTGTATAATCCGCATGCTTTCCACTGAATTTAGGGCAATTTCATTGCCGGCAAATGTGACCGAGAAGTAGACGCATGGGACTTTATCTGATGCCTGAGGTTCTTGTAACGCGGATAAATACAGCGACTTTGTTACAACACAGACTTCTTCAAGAGCCTCACGGCTTATGTTATCCGGATCAACTGAATCTATTTCAGATTGTAACTCCGGCCTTTGAAATATATGTGTTTAGGAATTCTAACCGACATTGAACTTCATTTTTTGTCTATGAAATTGTTTTGTTTATGAATGCTGTTTTCATCCGCGATATATCTCTTCGACTTTTGTTAATTTTAGATACAAATTTGTTAATTTCTACTCTGGCAGTCACCAATTTCAATCAATGATTCGTTACGTTTTCTTTTTTTCCTGTCATGATGCACTGATCCTATTTCTATGCACGCCTATATGTAAACGTTCACTGTTCCCACCAAAGAGAAAACTTGGCAGAGAAAGGTAAGGCCAAGAGTGGTTAACCGAAGAGTAAACGAAGCGAGTACAAAATAAAGAGATCAAAATATATTCAAATATTACAATTCACCAAAACCACAAGAGAGAATCCAACTGAGAAAACAACAACAGCAGGCCAACTGACCACAGCCAATGGTCCAGCAGCGGCAACGGTAAATCGGGAACGAAATCGAGAATAACTGAGCTCAAGTATAGCAATGATTTATGTGTGGAAGAACCAGAACGCATGTGTATGTGGGTATATGATTTTCGAGGGGTGTCACCAACTTTTTATTTTAAATTTTCACTTTAAGTTTAGTTTTTTTTTTGTTTGTGCTTCAATTGTTCAAATGTACTACTTGTTTCACCAATGCCAAACAGTATGCAGATATGTGTGAATGCTGCAGATGAAACAAACTGTATGCCGCTCACTATGTGTGTTTATATTCTTTATGTATTTAGGGTTGTTAACCTTTGATGCTTAGCACACAGTTATGCATATTTTGGCACTGTTACCTGGTCATCGGATGAGTCGTCGCTCACTTCCCTTTTTTCCATGTAGATGTCCAGGCGATGTGCAGCAAATCCCACAAGAAGTCACAGAACTTAAACAAGCTAGCAGCCAATAATCTTGAATATGTCTTCTTAGTAAAGACCGAAACAAAAGCGCTTTCGAAGTCCCTTTTTTACTCGGGCGCCATGTAATTTTAACGAAACAATATTTTAAACCAAATCAATTTTTGGTTGGTGTTGGACCTGGCGAAAAGGCTAAAGATTGGGTGGCTGCTGCGTTTGTTCAAAAATAAGTCCGTCGTCTTCAACTCGTAACAAAGGAAGATATTTATTGGCGGCAAAGCAAAAGCCGCTATGCTTATAACATAAGTGCTGAATAGGCAGTGATAGAGAGTGGGGAGAATCTACGCTAGAGAGCGACTTAACATATTATACAGTGGTTCAATTCATTTTCCTTTCGA
>JAEIFU010003015.1:0-34147 GCA_018904235.1 Lordiphosa stackelbergi
CTGCGCCTTCAACAGTTTAAAACCAAACAATATTAATACCAAACGATGTAATAATTCCAAGTAGAACCCAGAAATCGAACTTTGCTGATGGTTTTTCCCTCCAACTCCCACCCCATCCCACCCACTCTACACCCAATTGCCACCCACCTCCTTCCCCCCAGTTCCCACTTATTTCCCTCCCACATCCCTTCCACATCCTACCCACATCCCACCCACATCCCTCCCACTTCCCGCCCACTTACCGCCCACGCCGCACCCACACCCCTCCCACTTCCCGCCCACTCCCGTCCACTTCCCTCCACATCCCACCCACATCCCACCCACTCCCCTTCTGCTCACCACCCATATCCCACCCACATCCCATTCACTTCCTAGAGGGTACCCTGGCGTAACTTCCAACATCGGAAAATGAAAACACAAATGAATTCTCATTTTGACCTTACAAACCGAGTTTCAAAAGATATTTTGCACGTAGAATTTTTCAGGCGTTAAAATCCTGTGGGTGGATTTTCCGACGTTGAAATATCACATTTTTAATTATTTCGTATTCTGTCCTTACAAACCGAGTTTCAAGCCAATCGGATAAAAATATTTTTTTGCATGCTGAATTTACCGGGAATTTTCCGACCATCAGGTCAAATTTTTTCAATTTCAGAAAATCACATTTTAAACTATTTCGTATTCTTTCATTAAGCCAATCGGATGAAAAATAGAGTAATTGCACGCAGAATTTTCCGGCGATATTCCGACCGTCAGGTCAAATTTTCCAACATCAGAAAATCACATTTCAATTTATTTCGAATTCTGTCAAAGCAAACCAACAATAAAAATAGTATTTTTTTCATGCAGAAAATTTTCAAAATGTTTCGTATTCTATCCTTACAAACCGATTTTAAAGCCAAACGGGTGAAAAATAGTTTTTTTCATGCAGAATTTTCCGGCCATTTTCCTCGTAAGCGGATTTTCCAAAATCGGGAAAACACGTGTCGAATTATTTCGCGTACTTTGCATACAAACCAAGTTTCAAGTCAATCGGATGAAAAATAACATTTTTCCTTACAAACTTTTCCGACTTTTCCGGGTGGAATTTTCCAAAATCCCGTCTTAGTACGCACTTTTACCACTAACAGAAACTCCTGTCCAAATTTCAGCATTCTATCTCTTACCGTTTAGGCTGTGCGATGATTGCCAATCAGTCAGTCAGTGAATCAGTCAGGACACTCTCTTTTATATTTATAGAGATGACCTACCTGATATTTTAAGTAACTGTGCCGTCCATATGTATGCTGAAGATGTCCAGTTGTATGTTAGTCGTCCGTTGCGTGAAATTGTTGACTCTGTCAGTGTTTGCAATGAAAACCTATTAAAAAATATGCAATTGGGCAAAGGAGAATGGTTTGGGATTAAACCCATCAAAATCTAAGTGTTTAATCTTGTACAAAAAGACCCTTGATATGACTCAGCTGCCTAAACTAATTATTGATGACACACCCCTAGAATATGTAAACCAAATCAGCAACTTAGGAACACAAATCAATGCAACTCTCTCCTGGAGCAACCACATACCTAAAGCTTCTGGGAAAACTTATGGATCTCTCAGGCAATTATCTGGTTCAAAAACCGTGATACCGCAGAACATTAAAATGCTCATAGCAAGATCCTGTTTAGTCCCGATGTTATTTTACGGAATTGAAATTTTTGCAAATTGTGACGCCGACAGTGTGAACCGACTCCGTGTAACCTTCAACTCTATTGCGAGATATGTGTTTGACCGCTCAAGCTCTTGTTGTATTGGGAAAATTAATAAACAAACAAACAAAAAAAATATTTCTTAATATTTTTATTTTGGCAGATATTTATTTAACGAAAATAATAATAAAATTATGAAAATAATAAAAAAAATTTTGGACTTTATGAAAAATGGGAATTCCGCCCAATGTGCGGTGTGTAGAATCGAGACTCGCTGATTACTCAAATTTCGTACCCAAAGTAGGCCTTGAAATGTATTACAATTTGTATTCTATCGCCCTGAACACAATTTGATTTTATGATGTTAGTCGTTAATTGGCGTCGAACTTGAAACGTCGTCCCAGGACATAATTTATTATTTTATCTCTCTTATTTATTCTTCTTTTTATTTTATATTCTTTAGATTTAATCTTAGTAAATCTCATTGGAATGAACCCATGGCGTGTAGCTGGGCTTCGATTGCTTAAGCGTTAAAGTTAAATGAGTTGGCATTTTACCAATTGTTATGTGGTCGTATTTGGGTGAAACGCATCGTTCGAACGAAACTCTGTTTGTTATTTGGCTGTAGATAAAACCGAACGCTGAGATGCAGATCGAAGAAAAAACAAAAAAAAAAAAAACAACGAGAAGCCAAGCTAACTTCGTCTGTGCCGAACTTTTTTACCCTTTCAAATATTTTAAAATATCAGAGTTTCAGAGCGGCAGCATTAACAATCAACAATTTTTCTTAATAACACCCATTTTTCGACCGATGGTTCCTATGAGAGCTATAAGATATTGTCACCCGATTTTAAGCAAAACTTGCGAGTTTGTGTGGAAGTACGTTGAACTCTATTTTAATATACATAGTTATATGGAAGGTGACACTCATATCTACGGTTACTAGATTCGCTTTAAGTAAAAGCGGAATTGCTCAAGCTGATTAAACAGACAGCTCAATGTCAAGTGGATTCAATTCGTAGAAAAAGGAAGCCTTGATCTAGTAACCACAGATTTCCTTTACACCTATCATTAAAATTTGTAAGAGTAAACTGGCAAAGTCAAACGTTTATACGAAAACCGAAGTGGAATTGAGAACAGACCTGAATATTAATAGTTGCTGAGTTAGCAGACGTTAACGTAAGAACAAAAAGCTTTTCTCACTAAGACCCCCTTATCGACCGATAGTTCCTATGGCAGCTATAAGAAATAGTCACCCGATCCGTTCGGTTTCGACATATTAGCAGTGTGCAGTAAAAAGAAGACTCTGTGCAAAGTTTCAACTCGATAGCTTCAAAAATAAGAGACTAGTTTGCGTAGAATCAGACAGACGGACGGATAAAACACAATCGACTCAGCTCGTCGTCCTGATCAGGAATATATATAGTTTATAGGGTCGGAAATGAATATTTCTATGCGTTGCAAAATATACATAATACCCTCATGAAAAATAGTTTATTTCATGCAGAATTTTCCGGCCATTTTCCTCGGGGCGGATTTTCCAAAATCGGGAAATCACTTGTCGAATTATTTAGCGTACTATGCTTGCAAACCAAGTTTCAAGACAATTTGATGAAAAAGTATATTTTTCCCATACAAACATTTAAATATGAATTTATTTACTTTACTCCCAGCGCAACAAGTACATTGGCACTTATAAATTAACGCGCTACTCACAGTATTTTATACTTAACATACAATCAATTTCTTTAACTTAAATTAACTTAATATATCAATAAAATGTTGTTAAATTAACCGGTATTATAACTAGTTGTTTACTATTACTAATCCCCTACCTTGCATGATTTCCCTAACCTTCGTCTTGAATTAATTTACACTTCCAATTGTCTTAATACCGTGAGGTAGACCGTTCCATAGCCGAATAGCATTTATTTCTCAGAGCATAAAAACAAACAAAAACAAAACAAGTGATAATAGCTTCCATCTCGGGTATTTAAAATTGTTTGTGCGCTGCGATGCTGCAGGTCCTAGCATATTGTGTAGGTAAGATGGTTTTTTGCTCTTGATGATCTTATGAATGAAAGTAAGAGTTCTGAGATTAATCCACGATTTCAGGCCAAGGTCAAAAATCTTATGAGCTAGGTGTGAAATATGGGCAAATCGTTTACTATAAAATACATATCTAGCTATTGAGTTAAGTGACACATTAAATGTAAAATGTAGAACTGGCTATACAGCTCCTTCAACGGGGCCAAGCGAAGCCTTCTCACAATCTCTTGGCGTGTGTGCTTTAAATTTTCGGACAAGAGAAAGGGACCTACAGTTTAACGCCGAATCCGAACGACAAAGTTTGAGAATTTGCTTTTTCATGGCTAGATTACTTCACAGCTGGCGCCAATAGCTGTTGAAGGTGACCGTATGTGTAAAAGCTATTTTTCTAAGGAAAGAAAAAAACTTTTATTATTGGATGTTCAGAGGCGGGATCGAACCCACGACCTCCCGTCCAGCACACTTACCGCTGGGCCACAGACGGCCACAACGCAAGTGACACATTAAGTTTCTGGAAATCTTCGTAATCGCAGTGGCCAAATACTTCTACTACATAGAAAAGTGTAGGTACGAGAATTTGCTTTGCTATAGTCATTTTTATACCCTGTTCTCATTAAAAATGAGAAAAAGGGGATCATGAAGTTGTGCAAATGTATGTAACAGCCAGAAGGAAGCACCTCCGACCCCATAAAGTATATATATTCTTGATCAGCATCAACAGCCGAGTCGATTTAGCCATGTTCGTCTGTCCGTATGTCCGTCCGTCCGTCTGTCCGTCTGTCTGTCTGTATGAACGCGTCGATCTCAGAGACTGTAACAGATAGAGCCACAATTTTTGGCATGTATGTAGGTGTATACTGTACCCACATCGAGTTTGTTTCAGATTTGGAAAATTCCTCCTCCTCCATCTTTTAACAGCGAAAAACTGTCTTTCTCTCTGTATAAACGCTTGGATCTCACAGACTATAAGAGGTGGAGCCACAATTTTTGGCATGTATGTAGATGTATACTGAACCCACATTGAGTTGGTTTCAGATTTGGAAAATTCCACCTCCTCCATCTTTTAGCAGCGAAAAACTGTCTCTCTCTCTGTATGAACGCGTTGATCTCAGAGACTATAAGAGGTAGAGCCACCAATTCTTGCATGTATGTAGGTGTATACTGTACCCAGACCAAGTTTGCTCCACATTTGGCAAATTCCTCCTCCTCCTTCTTATAACCGCGAAAAACTGTCAGAGCTACAGTTTTTAAGCTTGAACCTAGTGTACATCATATATATTCACTAAGGCCCAATATCTGTCTATTCTATATACCACTATAAGATCCGAGCAAAAACACCGAAGATATGCAAGTGCGCCTCCCCATTTATTCAAATAAATTTTAAAATAAAAGGAGTTGAAAGCTATAGGAACCACATTACTTGGAACAGGGTATTTTGCTGTCGGGGCACTCGACCGCAACACTCTTACTTGTTTTAAGATGGACTGGTAATACCGACTTTGAAATTGCGAGCTGCCGTAGCATTCCGTATATTTTACCGGTTGCTTTTGCTATGCGATTAGTTGTTGTTGCCGAGATTGAAGTTCTATTAATGACAACTTTACGCAACTGGCTTGTGTCAAGGTCTTCTTATGTATGACTACTAGCAAATAACCCGCCGCTGTTCGCTGCGCCTTCAACAGTATGGAACCAAACAATATTAGATATAATAATACCCCGTAGAACCCAGAAATCGAACTTTGCTGCTGAGTTTTCTTTCCAACTCCCACCCCCATTTCACCCACTCTACACCCAATTCCCACTCACATCCCTTTCGCCTCCCGCTCACTTCCCGCCCACATCTCACCCACAGCTCTTCCATCTCCCATCCACTTCCCACCTACATCACACCCACATCCTACACACTTCCCGCCCACATCCCACCCAATTCCCATCTGCATACCACCCACATTCCATCCACATCCCTCCTACATCACACCCACATCCCATCCACTTCCCAGCGGGCATCCCGGCGTAATTTCCAACATCGGAATATGAAAACACAAATGAATTCTCATTTTGACCTAACAAACCGAGTTTCATGTTAATCGGATAAAAACTAAACTTTTTTGCATGTAGAATTTCCCGGGCATTTTCACACCTACGCGGATTTTCCTACATTGAATTATCACATTTCCAATTATTTTGAATTCTATCCATACAAACCGAGATTCAAGCCAATCGGGTGAAAAATTGTTTTTCATGCTAAATTTTCCGACCGTTGGGTTAAATTTTCCAACGTCGGAAAATCACATTTCAAACTATTTCGTATTCCGCCCTTACAAACCGAGTTTGAAGCCAATCGGATGAAATATAGTTTTCTTCATGCAGAAATTTTTCGGGAATATTCCGACCGTTCGGTGAAATTTTCCAACTTCGAAAAAGCACATTTCGCAATATTTCGTATTCTATCCCTACAAACCGAGTCAGATGAAAAATAGCTATTTTGCATGTTGAATTTTCCGGGTTCACATATCACAATCACATTTCAAACTATTTGGTACTCTATCCTTACAAAGAGAGTTTGAAGCCAATCGGATGAAAAATAGTTTTTTTTCATGCAGAATTTTCTGCGCATTTTCCTCGTAGGCGGATTTTCCAAAATCGGTGATTTTAAACACGTGTCGAATTATTTTGCGTACTTTGAATACAAACCAAGTTTCAAGTCAATCGGATGAAAAATAACATTTTTCCCATACAAACTTTTCCGACGCTTTTACGACTTTTCCAATCGGAATTTTCCAAAACCCCGTCTTAGTACGCACTTTTACCACTAACAGAAACTCCTGTCCAAATTTCGGCTTTCTATCTCTTACTGTTTAGGCTGTGCGATGATTGCCAGTCAGTCAGGACACTCTCTTTTATATTTATAGAGATACACTTAGTTTTTGCCGGGTTAAGCCCTAATCCGTTCTCTTTAGCCCAAGTATAAATTTTAGCAAGCACATTATTGGTTACACATACACATTCATTTATATTTATAATGGGCCTACTAACATTGATTTGAACGTCGTCAGCATACATGTAGACATCACAATCAGACAGGACATTAGGAAGACCATTCACCTATACAGAAAACAACAACGGTCCCAAGACCGACCACTGAAGGACACCACGATTGACTGAGTTAGTAATGCAGAAGCCTGATGCCACCGCCAGCATTCTGTTATTCAAGTATGATTTAAGCAGAGAAATTGTAGTGCTAGAAAAATTGAATAAGTTCATCAGTTTCGTGCAGAGAATTTCGTGATTGACAGCATCGAATGCCTTACTGTGGTCAAGTAGCGTCAGGAAAGTTACACAGCTTTCATCCAGCTGATTTCGAATATCCTCAACAGTACTAGTTATTGCTGTGATACAGCCTCGATTCTTTCTAAAAGCCGACTGTTTTTGGCTCAGTATCTTGTGATAATTGAGAAAGCTCTGCATTTGTGTAGCCATAATATTGGACATAAATGGTAATATGGACACCGGCCTGAAGTCATTATTGGTTTTCGGGATGGGGATATTTTTTGCGTTTTTCCATACATGTGGGAAAGTAGCCGCTGTAAAAGCAGTATTAATTATATGAGTAATATGGTTTAGTATCACAGGCAGTAGTATTTTAACAAATTTTGTGACTAACATCTAATCCTTCTGCATTTGACATCAGTTTATAATTATAGTTCACCACTGATGACGTTAGGCGTAAGCTAAGCGAGTGCGCTCTTCAATTGCTTGAATGGGAGGATGATGTTGACGTGCTTTCCGCCAGCACAAAAAGTACCACGCAAATCACCCTCCGTATGGACATTTGTAAGTACATATAAACACATAAACAATAACATAGCTTTGGTTAATCATATATATTACATAAAAGATATGAAGTGTTTTGGGAGCGGGATATACCCGCGAACTCTGAGAAGTAATTTAAGGAAAGCCTACGCCTTGAGCAGAATGATTTTGAAGTTCTTGTGAATAGATTGCACTGTCTGGCAAAAAAAAGACACGAATTTCAGGAGAGCTATTCCGCTGGACATGCGTATTGCCATTGCTATATACACGCTTGGGTCGTCAGCAGAGTATCGCACAGTGGGCAGGCTGTTCGGCGTTTCTGTGGCAATGGTTTGCAAAATCCTGCACGACTTCTGTACACAGAAAAAAAAAACAACTTAAATCCAAATATTTACACTTTGATTTAAATATTTTCGCCAATAAAACTGCACCACAATGTGTTTTATTAAATATAAAGTGTGTGTTGATTTCAAGTGTCCTGATATTCAATTCGATGTGACGGCATATTAAAATTAAGTGAAAACTATAAATTTAACTATGATTCATATTAAAAAAAAAAATTAAAAAAAAAAAAAGAATATCAATTTGGCGAGGCGTGTGGGAAGACAAGAAAGGGGTGGGGCGGGAGGGTTGGCGGGAGGGCGCAGTCTTCTTTCTGTAAAGATTGAAACATTTTTTTATTTACCTTTACTGGGACTCGAACTCAGGACTTCGGCCTTAAACTCAAAGCTGCGTCTTAGCCTACGACTACCAGGCCGGTACGGGCAGCAAGTCCAGTTAGAACACAGAAATTGTTAATTATGTTCAACATAAAATTAAAAACTTTTCTAGTAAATATAATTTGTCTTATATTAACCATGAATTTTTTGATTAAATGTGTTTAAACTTTAATTTTAATATGATTGCCTTATACTTCAAGTATGGTAAAATCTAAACTTAAATATGAAAATTACTTAATTTATATTTTGCATAGTACATTTGAATTTACTACGGAAACCTTTGATTTTAAGTTTAACAAAATATTCAAATTTAATACGAAACATTTTTAACTTTACAACGTTTTTTTTAAGTGTGTGCATAATATAAATGAATATGACGCAACATACAATTAATATGACAAACTTTAAATTAACTGGATTACACTTCGACTTTAATAATTTTCATATTAACTAGATATTGCAATATGATTTTATTTAAAATTATGTCATTTATATTTATATTTAATATGAAAACTGGTATAATGAATATGTTTATATTAAATTTACAGCTTTTTTGCTGTGTAGGGCGGTAATAAAAATTCTAGCACCAGAGTTCTTGCCGCGAGAATTCATTACTCAGGAAAAGGTTCAGGAATGTGTCCAAGGTTTTGAAGCCCTTGTGGTGTCTCATTCACTCAGAAAAAAAACCAAGCCGATCGTGCTTGATATCAAGCCGATTTGATCTTAAAAGTACGGTAAGACGGAATATTCTTGGATCCAAGTCGAAAATACTGAAATCAAGCAGGAATTTCTGAGACTGAATTTCTTGGTTTTAAATTAAGTCGGCTTCATATCAAGCATAGATCTTCTTGAAAGTAAGCAAGAAAAATCTCGATTTCAAGCATAGATCTTCTTGGTTGTAAGCATGGAAAGTCTCAATTCAAGCATAGATCTACTTGGTTTTGAGCATGGAAAGTCTCGAACTCAAGCATACATCTTTTTGAAAATAAGCATAAAAAGTCTCGATTTCAAGCAAAGATCTTCTTCAAAATAAGCATACAAAATCTCGATTTCAAAATCAGATCTTCTTGATTGTAAGCATAAATAGTCTTTATTTTATTTGGCTTAATTATTTTTATTACTAATGATTATTAAAATAATACATAAATTATTATATAAATTAAGTTTAAGTTTATTTAAGTTTCTTCTCAGCGATACAAGTATTGATATACTTATATTTATAACGCTAATCACAACGGCAAATGGTTCACTTAAAATATAGTTACAAAATTATTAGATATTAAGATGCAGAAATATTTTAAACAAGTTACATATTACAATTTTTGAATTCTGTGTATAAATTACTTAAGCTAAAATAATACATAAGGTAAAACTTAAATTATACGGTGTTCGTTTAATTCCGCTTCAATTTATATATTTGGGTTTTGTTGTAGGTATGCTGTTAATTTTTCCCTAAATGTCTGTGCGTTTCTAATTGTCTTCAATTCATGTGGCAGTTGATTCCAAAGACGAATAGCATGCGGAAAGAATTGACGATCAGATGTGGATAGATTATTTTTAGGGCTTATTAAATTTTTCGTTCTTTGAGACGCGGCAAATTTTAACATTGTAAAAAGATAAAAGGGTTCCTCGGTGTTTATAATTTTGTGCAGATAGATTAGGACTCTCAAGCAAATCCATGAATTTAGGTTGATGTTATATATTTGTTCAGAAAATGCTGAAATGTGATCTCGTCGTGATTTACTAAATATGTACCTAGCAATGTCGTTAAATCCTACATTTAGCCTTTGCCTGCAACTCGAGCTGCAGTTAGCAAACACCTCTAATCCATAAAATAATTTTGGTAGAAGACAAGCTTTTGCTATTATTTTTCTTGTTTGTGTGGGTATGAACTGCTTTGTTAAATTCAGCTGCCTGATGAGTCCGTATGTTTTGCCAAGTGCTTGGTTTATATGGTCCTCCCAAGTCAACGTATTGTTAAATGTAAATCCTAAATTATTTGCTCTGTCCACGTATTCAATATCAACTTTATCTATTTCAAGCTTCTGTAAGGCGTCAGTGTTGTAAATTTTCTTATGAATAACCAAGCATTTTGACTTCTTAGGGTTAATTTTTAACCCGTTTCTCTGTGCCCAATCACTTATTACACGTAGTTCACTGTTACAAATATTAATACACTCTGACACTTTACTTAGCGGACGACTAACATACATTTGTACATCATCTGCATACATCTGGACGTCACAGTTAGACAACAAAGTGGGAAGGTCATTTATATACAAACAAAACAGTAATGGTCCTAGAACAGACCCTTGTGGGACACCTGTTCTAGTTTTAAGAAAAGTAGAAGAATCAGTTTGGGTAAATACGGCTTGACTTCTTTCTTTAAGGTACGAGGTCATCATTGTCTGCGCTGTTGTTGAAAAATGATAAAGTATTCTTAACTTTTTAAGAAGTACATCGTGGCTAACCGTGTCAAATGCTTTACTAAAGTCTAAAAGAGTTAAGAACGTTATATTGTCACTGTCCAGATTTCTACGTATATCCTCGGTAATTTTTGTTACCAATGTGGTACAACTTCTTTTTTTCTTAAACCCGGACTGTCTGTCATTAAACAGTTCATTTTTTTCCATGAATTCACTTATTTGTGAGGCCATAATTTGTTCAAGAACCTTGGAAAGAAATGGAAGGATAGAGATAGGTCTAAATTCATTATTGCCTTTTAAAATTGGTAAGACTTTGGCCGTTTTCCAGATCAGCGGGAAACAAGAGGTTGTTAAAGCAGTATTGAAAATGTGGGTTATGTGATCTAAGATTCGTGGTAACAGTAGTTTTAGAAATTTTGGATCTAGGTCATCTAGTCCAGTGGCATTTGATTTAATTTTTAATATTGACTCAAGGACATCACATTGATTGACACATGCAAAACTAAAACTATTATCACAGTTATTATTTATAAGAGAGTTCAGGTACGAAGTGTCATGATTCACAGGTACTTGAGATTGAACAAATTTACCATTTAGATCGTTTACGTTTATATTGTCAGCAAGGTCAGGTCTTTGTCGCCCAATTCCTATCTGCTTTATATTTTTCCAGACTTGCTGTGAAGTCAGTGAAGATGTGAACTTAGAATTATAGTATGTTCGCTTTGACGATTCACAAAGACTAGTTGTTCTTCTTCGTAGCTTTTTGTACTCCTGTTTCAGAAAATCTGTCTTATATCGTTTCCATTTTTGGTAAGCCTTGTCTCGCTCGCTTATGGCTCTTTTAATAGCATTATTAAACCACGGGTGTTGATTCTGTTTCTTTCTTTTGCATCTTAATGGTACATGTTTATTATAAAGATAATCAATATTGCATTTTAGTGTTTCAATTTGTTCATTTACTGATGATGAGGAGTAAATTGGATCCCATGAACATGAATTAAGATCATTACCAAGGTCAACCAAGTTAATATTTTTAAAATCACGATACACAAAAGAATGGTCAGTATAATCAATATTTACTTTGAAAGTCAGGAAAATAAGGTCATGTTTTGAGAATATAGGTACAGAGAGCTGGTCATACAATAAAGCTTTGCTTGGATTGTCAATAAAAAATATATCCAGAAGGGTATCTGTTGTGGAAGAGAAATGCGTGGGTTGTGATTTGTTCACCAACGACAGGCCAATGGATTCAACGCATGCCGAAAGATGCCTTTCGCATAGCATATCGCTGTTCCAGTCACCAGTTAAAACTATGTCAGTATAGGAAAGGGAAATTGACTTAATTACCTCAAGCATGTCGGTGTAATCAACATTGCGGTGTGGTCTATACAAACACCCAATCAAGATGTTCGAGGGATTTCCTGGATTGGCTATTTCTAAAAATAAATACTCGATTGTACTAAGCAGCGGCTGTTTGCATACTAATTTTGCCTTCAGTCTAGTACTGACATATACAGCTACTCCACCAGCATGGCCAACACGATCTGAGCGATACAGCTTATACCCTTCACACTCCACCAGAGAATCACATACATTGACAGAAAACCACGTCTCAGATACACATATAACATCAACCAAAGAATATTCAAATATATGTCTAAACTCATCCATCTTTCTGGCCAGACTTTGCGCGTTTATATGACAAACTTTTAGACCATTCCTTTGTTTACACAAAACTCTAATCAGAGCATGACTATTCGTCTTCGTGTCTCCTGAGTAATCAGTCATTTATAATGAATTGTAGAATTTTTAGATACGCACAGTTCTTGCCAAGTAGAAAATTTTTAAAGCACTCTATACCAACAACAATTTGGGAACATTCAGAGATGGGACTAGTACTTAAGCTGGAGTTAAACGAACAAACAAACAAATTATAGGACAAATTAAATAAAGTTAAATTAATAAATACGATTAAAGAGCTTTCATTAATAAATAAAGTTAAAGAGCTTTCATTCTCCACGAAATAACACTTCAGAGGGTTCAGCTGCGTTTGAAGAAATCATAGGCGACAGTTCAGTGGGAGTTGTAGTGGGCGAAGTATTTGTAGGCGGGGGGAGAGGGGGCGACTCGATGCAGCTTTATTATCACACAGCAAGTCGTGCAGCTTTTTGACGCTTACAATGCAAATTATCTCTCCCCTCTCTTTTTGCTTGATGTGGACGAGAGAGCGACGGGTGAAGACAGCAGTGAGAAGCTTTTGCCTCTTTAGTTTCATTGCCTCTTTGAACACCTCATAATTTGACTTCGACAGCTGATCGTTTACATAGAAGGGGACAGCCTCTTCAAAGCCAATAAGCTGTAAGTTTAGTTGTTGTTGTGTGTCGCGTCTGTATGCTCCGATCCGTCGCAATAATTCTATTTTGTCGGACACGTGCTCCAGTTTTACTATTATATCTGGATCAACAACTGTTGTGTGTACGGGTCTTTTTGGACGGGTCCGAAAGACATCGATGGTTTTTGGCGCTGGAGTCATGTTCATGGCAAAGCAAATTGAATTGAAGACGGACTTTACATTTTCATTTTGCACATATGGAATGCCGTGGAGTCTCAGGTCAGCTGCAATGCTCCTATTTGCCTGCTCAACAAGCTTTTGATCTAGTCTGGCCTCTAATTTTCCCACCTGTTCCTTAAGGGCGCAGATCTCTTCTTTCCTCTCCTCCAATTGCTTCACCCGCTCGACCAGACTCTGGATCTCCAACGACATGCCGTTCATGCGCTCACGTAAGCCACCCAGGATGCGCTCTTCGGCAGCCAGAATGTTGCAAGAAATAAGCTCCGCTTGCTCGGTGAAGCGAAGATTAATTACCTCAAGCAACTTAGGGGATGGAGCATCAGAAAGTCGGGCAGCAACACCAGTGTTATCGCGCTGGCGCTTGGTCGCTGGGCCACCCATGACAGAAAAGTTGAGTGAGCTTTTTTTTTTGGTGGTGAACTTCTTGCAAGTTGATTTGTTGTAGTTTTCTGTTTTGAGTGTTTTATGTTTTGTGAGTGATTTATCTCCTTCTTTAGTGTCTTCTGCACAGGAATTTAATTTGTGTAAATAATGTGATTATAATTGCTTAACTCGATATATGTCACTGAGATTGCAACAATGGACTATTCGTGCACACTATATACAATGCTTCACTATTATTTAGTTTGTTTGTTGATTGTAAACAATTTTATTGAGGGAACGTAACAAAAAGCGTCTGATCTTCTCGATACTCGGTACTATTGTACTTAATTCTAAGCACTTTTTATTCGTTGTTTAGAGTATATAAATGAAGAGGTTGAGTAACGATTTCAGATAACTTAAAAATACAAGTGTAAGTCTCCTTATCTATAACGTATGCTAAACCTAGAAAATAATTCAGCTTATATTTGGTACCTTTATATCGTAGTTCATTATACAATTTGTAAGATATATTGTTAAATTTTTCGCGGTTTAGCTGACTCGTCTAGCAGCTCACGCAAGCCCTATGAAAAATATTGTATCGAATTGAAAAAAAAAACATACATATAGGGATAAATAACACTGGCCAACAGCCATTTTGGTCCAGCCTTATTGATGACAAATTCTGATTCAGCCATTTTGGTCAAGCCTTATTGATGACAAATTCTGATTCAGTTTTGTGCACTGATTCCAAAACTGGTCTCGGTTTTTCTCCATCAGCTCTTGTTTTCAAGATATCGCGGAAAAACCATTTTGCTGTTTTTTTGGCTTTTAAAAAATTATGGAGGTTACACCGAGCAACAATATCTGTATTTATGAGCTCTATGCGACAGTATACATACTAAGGTCGCCTAAAAAAATCAATGGAGCATCATCAGCAAACTCAAAAGCGCCTAAATTGGCCTTTGAAGGGAAATTTTCATCAAATTATAGCAAATTTTTCAAACTTAATCGCCGTGTACCAGCCATTTGGGGTGTTTGAATTTTAATTAAAGCCACTTTAGCATGTAGCCCAATGGTTCTTCTAATTTTACAAATTTTGTTGCATATAAATCTTGTCGATGGACAACGTTACAGGCGGTTAATCCCGAAAAAATGAATGAAAATGTATAGGAAATATTAAAAGACTACTTGATCTAACGTAGTCCTTACATTAATTGTCATGCAAATGTACAATAACATTCAATCAGTACTAGATTAAAGTTCGCTTCAACTTCAACAAATGCTGGCGGAAAGAGATTTCAGTAAAGACTCTATCTGTGAAACGAATGTATATGACGAGGAAGTTGACCACTCTTATTATTTGGAGGAATGAGCAATAATTGCAAGGTAGTGCAAAAACTCGCTCCATTTCGCAGGCGAATAACTTTGTGAGTCCGTCACGACATTTGACGATATAAGTCATAAGTTGGAAGTTCGAATTTTTAGTTTTACTTTGAATTAAGTGGTTACATACAGTTAAGTGGCCCGAAAATAAAAACCGATTTTCAAGAATAGTTCATAGAAAGACCATTTAATTGAATTATGTAAACAAACTTTTACAAATTAAGGTAATTTTTTTGTTTTGTTGATGGCGTCTTTATACTTTCCAGTTATGAATATTTTCTGTTTCAACACAATTATGGAGAGTTTGATCAAAATCGGATGAATATATCGTATAGCTGCCATATAAACAAACTTGCTGGCATGTTTTATGCTCCAAGGTTATATAATCTTGAACTTCGGTCAAACCCATTTTTTTTTCAATATTTTTTTTTGACAGTCACTTGGCCCATTTGAAGCCCAATTCATAAAATTGAATTTTTCTTGAGAGGTTGATATTAAGCAAATATGAATTATGTGGCAAATTGTTTTAATCTAGTACTGCTTGAATGTTATTGTACATTTGCATGACAATTAATGTAAAGTCTATGTTAGATCAAGTAGTTTTTTAATATTTCCTATACACTTTTTGTGTATCAATCTAGTAATCCTGCCATAAAATTTAATTCATTTTTTTGGGATTAACCGCCTGTAACGTTGTCCATCGACAAGATTTATATGCAACAAAATTTGTGAAATTAGAAGAACCATTGGGCTACATGATAAAGTGGTTTTAAATAAAATTCAACCACCCCAAATGGCTGGTACACGGCGATTAAGTTTAAAAAATTTGCTATAATTTGATGAAAATTTCTCTTCAAAGGCCAATTTAGGCGCTTTTGGGTTTGCTGATGATGCTCCATTGATTTTTTTAGGCGACCTTAGTATGTATACTGTCGCATAGAGCTCATAAATACAGATATTGTTGCTCGGTGTAACCTCCATAATTTTTTAAAAGCCAAAAAAACAGCAAAATGGTTTTTCCGCGATATCTTGAAAACAAGAGCTGATGGAGAAAAACCGAGACCAGTTTTAGAATCAGTGCACAAAACTGGATCAGAATTTAATACAAATAGGGCTGAACCTCACAAAAGTGGTCATTTTGTTGGCCTGTGTAATAGATAATAGTCATAATAATAACAATGAATAATATAAATAAATAAATCTGAATATATCAAATAAAAAAATGTTTATTAAATTTACCTTCTGCAGCACATGGCGTGTGCTTCTTTCCGTGGTGGATGTTGACAGCCAGGACGACACTTAGGAGGATGGCACAGTGTCACATAGTGCTTGCGAGTCGATTCCGTACTAGAAAATAGTGAATTAAAAATTAAATATTTAATAAAATATAAATAATAAAAAAATACAATTTAGTATATTTTTCCACTTACCTTAGCCTTTCGCCAAAAGAACAGCTTCTCGCGAAACAATACTCTGATCCCAATTGGCGGACTGGCCTCCTTAATGTCGTCCTTCTCCAAATATTTTAAGCTATCGTATGTTACGCCAGATTCTAAATAAAGAATTGGAATTTATTCAATGATTTTTAAACAGCATTTTGAAGCTCATTGTGGCTCTGTGCACATATTTTTTGTATTGCTCTTCATTCTTCTCTTCTTTGGTCTGCACACATTTGCGCACACATACATACATACATACACTAAACATAGTGTGTGAGCAAAAACATCCCTTCAGTTCTCGTCACCAATGAATCACCAATGATTCACCGATGAATTGGCCTACGCCATCGATGAATCATTGGTGAATTCCTATGAAAAAAGGTGGTGAATTTAACATGGGCATGTCCTAGGCGGTCACGCATGACTGCTCATTGCTGAATCACTGATGAATGCACCAATAGATTTATCGTTGATTCACGCATGATTTCTTTGCAAAATTCATTAATGAATTCACCAATACTTTTGCAAAGAATTCATAGGTTAATCATCGATGAATTTGAAACAGAATTCATCAATGAATTCACCTACAAATTCAAATTAGAATTACCTAAGAAATGGTTGCAAAATTAACTGAATATACTAGATGGATTATATAACGATTAATTTCATAAAATAATAAAGCAAAAACTTTTCCCCCGATTTGCAAACATGCAACATTTTATATTTGTTATATTCACTCATTTTATTTATCAATATATTACATAATAAACAATTAACTAATAAATATAGAAAACTTATAATAGAATTTAATGAAAAAGAATACATAAAAGAAGCAATCCACATCACAAAGACTTGTCTGCAGACAATTAATGCACATTTGTAAGATAATTTTGGACACAACAAAAAAAAAACACACACAACTAATCGTGATTGTTTTGGTCGGCTCAAGGTCAGGTGTATTTTATGTGCATTAATTCGGTGAAATAAAACACATTTCTCCTCTTTTTTCCTCCAATATATTTCGAACCCCGTGGGGATTCGTCTTCAGGGCTGTAACATACATATAACAAAAAACATACAATTTACTTAAGTTAAGTCCTGAACATTAAACACATTAAGTAAACATACAGTGCACAGCGTCCTTTCTGTCAGCTGTGGAGTTGGAAACTGATTTGTTTTTTGTTGTGGTTAAGTAAATGTCTGTATATGTGTGCGCAGTTCTTAGTGTCAGTTCTAAAATTTAAACGTATGTGTGAGGGCAGGGCTATGATATGGAGCATCTCCAGCGTGAAGCGTTTGTTGTAGTTTTTCTCTTAAGGCCCATACGGACATCCGAAGTTCGTAATTTAGCTAACTTTCCCCTATCTTTCGTCGCCGTGGAACGTAAGAGTAGTGTTACCAGACTTTAAAAAAAATTAAGCCAAAAATTTCAGTATTTGGTCTTTTTAATTTAGTTGGCGGTAGGCCACACTGATCGATTATCTGTATTTTGTTTTAATGCCAAGTTGATTTTTTGTAGATGCTCGGCCACTTCTCCTCAAGCCTTGTTCACAAAATTTAAGTCCGAATGTTTGGGGTGGAAAAGATCATAAATGACATTCCGCTTTTTCACCGCCAAAATTAAAGACATTTTTTCGTCATGAAAAAATAATTCAAAACAACTATTTCGCTCTTGTTTTTCTGCCATGTTTTTTATAAGTATTTTTTCATACTTCTTTAGCTGAAAGCACTTCAGATGGTCGGTGCAGGTAAAAGCAGAGTGAAGTTACATGGTGCCTTCTGAATGCTGCGTCTGTTGCTCAAGCATAATAAGGCCCACAGCCAATTTACATAGTCTCCACAAATGTGCTGTTAAGTGCAACATTGTATGTTAAATGTAACATTCAACTTCGCACTTCCGTACATGCAAAAAGTTCAAGAGGCGAAGTTGTAACTTCTGCTTCTTCTTCCCTCAATTTTTGTATGAAACTTCTCGCAACTGCTGATGTCCGTATGGGGCTTTACTGTAAAATTTTAACAGCTGAGAAATCTGGAGAGTGTAAGTGCTCCGCGCAGTGGGCCGAGAGCGCTGTTTTTGATGTGAAACATCTTTAATTTCGGTACGGACGATTTTAGTAGGAGTAAAATTTGATTTGATCGTCACGTGACACTGACGCCAACCATATTACGTTGCTGTGTTTGCTTTCTGCAGTGGCTCGGCACACACAAGACGGTTGGAGTAAAATTTGATTTGAGCGTCACGTGACACTGACGTCATTCATATTTTGTGTTGTTGTTTTGTGGAGTTTTCGGCAAACACACACAGCCATAAGAGGACTGGCAGATGGGGGAAATGAAGAGGTAGGATAGATGCTGAAAAGGGGCAACTGGGTGGGTTCTGGGAAAGATCTGGGTGGGATCTAGTTGGGCTCTGAGTAAAATCTGGGATCTGCACCCTTTGCACCCTTTCCAAGTGAGTTTCCACCTAACGTAGAACAGCTACTTGGAAAGGGTGCAAGGTTCGCACTCCCAATTCCAATAAAAGAGTTCCCGCTCTTCAAATGCATTGCGGACGGAGAGGAGTTAGCAAAAACAATGACAACAAAGGAAGACCAGGAAACAGCGAGAACGAAACTTTCGCTGCTCATCAAAGACAGTATGACAAAAAAACGGGAGAGTGCAATAGATCGCGCTTTAACAGACACAGTGGAACAAACAAGACGATTTTTACATGAAAACAAAAATGTATTAATTTTAAATTCAGACAAGGGAAATGTAACCGTGGCAATGGAGAAGGAGGATTATGACAACAAGATGAAACAAATATTAGGAGACAGGTCTACCTATAGTATTCTACGACAAGATCCCACATTGCGACTACAGACTAAAAATAACTTATTAGTAGAAAAACTTAACAAACAAGGAATAATTACGAAAAAAGAAAAATATCTACTGTCAACAAATGTAGCACTTCCACCTAGGATTTATGGACTCCCAAGATTCATAAAGAGAACATGCCTTTACGACCAATATGCTCAATGACGAATGCCCCTTCATATTTTTTATGCAAGTATCTGACAAATATTCTTAAAAACTTGACAGCCCAATCCGAATACAATATAAAGAACGCGACAGACTTTAAACATAGAATCAATAATACCCATATTTATGACAATGAGAAGCTAGTATCGTTTGACGTGGTATCATTATTTCCAAGTATACCAACTGAACTGGCCTTAGAAGTCATACAAAAAAGATGGAATGAGATTGAGGAACATACGACCATACCCAAACAACTGTTCATGGAAATAGTAAGATTCTGTATAACAGAGAACAGATACTTCAAATATGATGACACAATATACATCCAACACAAAGGCCTTCCAATGGGATCCCCAGCATCGCCGATAATTGCAGATATTGTAATGGAAGAAATTTTAAGCAAAATATCGAAGACAAGATTACTGACCAAATATGTAGACGACCTTTTCGCAATTGTAGGGGAGGACGAAATTGATGACACTTTGGAAACATTGAACAAATATCACAAGGATATAAAATTCACATGTGAAGTGGAAAAGGATGAGAAACTATCGTTTCTAGACACCACCGTACATAGAGTAGACAACACAATAAAACTTGACTGGTACCAGAAAGACATGGCGTCTGGAAGGATGATAAACTACCACTCAAATCATCCAACCAGCATGAAAATTAATACGGCTAAGAATTTCATCAGGCGAGTAATGGAAACCAGCGACCCCATATTCCACCAAAAAAACAAACGGAAAATTTTCAACATCCTCAAATCCAACGACTTTCCCACAAAAACAATATTCGGACTGCTAAAGACACACAAAAATGGATGTACACACAAAGAAGAAAGATCGGAAAAAATATTTGTGGAATATCCCATATTCAGATTTCGGTCTTTATATTCGTCTAAGTCGTCGTGCATTGAAAAGAGATTGAAATAAAACAGTAACTATGGTTTATTTAATTAATCTAAAGGATAATAACTTATTAATTGAAGAATCCCAACAATATTCAAGTCGGTGATATATATTCCGAAGTTCTCAGACAGACTGACCAGATCCGAATGCTATGACAAAAATACAGTCAGAATTGCACACAAACCAATTCACACCTCGGCGATGTTCTTCAGCAAGACAAAAAACAAAATTGACAAGATGGATAAAAACAACATCATTTATCATATTCCATGTGCTGGTGACGGAACCAACGTATGCAAAAAAGTGTATGTTGGGACGACTAAGACAAAATTAAGAACTAGGATATCTGGACATAAATCGGACATAAAACGCAGAGGTGAAACCACAATACAAAAACAGCGCTTGCGGCCCACTGCGCGGAGCACTTACACTCTCCAGATTTCTCAGCTGTTAAAATTTTACAGTAAGAGAAAAACTACAACAAACGCTTCACGCTGGAAATGCTCCATATCATAGCCGTGCCCTCACACATACGTTTAAATTTTAGAACTGACACCACTGAGAACTGCGCACACATATACAGACATTTACTTAACCACAACAAAAAACAAATCAGTTTCCAACTCCACAGCTGACAGAAAGGACGCTGTGCACTGTATGTTTACTTAATGTGTTTAATGTTCAGGACTTAACTTAAGTAAATTGTATGTTTTTTGTTATATGTATGTTACAGCCCTGAAGACGAATCCCCACGGGGTTCGAAATATATTGGAGGAAAAAAGAGGAGAAATGTGTTTTATTTCACCGAATTAATGCACATAAAATACACCTGACCTTGAGCCGACCAAAACAATCACTATTATATACCTTTTTTCTTTTTCCCCCCGTTTTTTTTTTTTTTTTTTTGGGGGGTTTGTTGTTGTTGGGGTTTTTTTTTTTTTTTTTTTTTTGGGTGGGGAGGGTTGTTACTCGTAGAGAAAAAGGGTATACTAAAGTCGTGCAAATGTATGTAACAGGCAGAAGGAATCATTTCCGACCATATAAAGTATATATATTCTTGATCAGCATCAACAGCCGAGTCGATTTGACCGCGTCGATTTAGCCTTGTCCGTCCGTCCGTCCGTCTGTATGAACACCTAGATCTCAGAGATGGTAAGAGATAGAGGTTTGACATGTATGGGACAAATGCTTCTTTTATCTGCACGCAGATCAAGTTTGTTTGTTGGCCACGCCCCCTCCCGCCCCCGCAATTTGGAAAAAAGTTATATCTCCTACAGTTTTAAAGATAGAGGATTCGTACCTTCTAGAGATAGTTAGTAATTAGCAAAATGAATCGATTTGCCGAAGAAATGATAAAGATCGGATGAACGGTTCTCAAGTTATAAGCAAAAAAGTGAACCAAGCCCTCCCCGATACCACCCTAAAAATGTTGCATACTTTTTGGATGGTCACACCAAGTAACGCGGGAACTCTGTTAAACATGTTTTTTCATGAGTAACGGGTATATCGAAGTCGGTTAGAGCCGACTTTAACTTACGCTCTCGTTTTTGGTTTGATGTTGCTGCGTTGCAAAAAAATATGTACATATTCATATTTAGTGCAGAGTGCAGTGCCATGTTGTTGTGTTCTTGGAAATAAAATGCTTACATACTTATGCACTGCCTGCACTTGTCGTTTTGTTGTTTTTATACCCTTGCAAAGGGTATTATAATTTTGCCCAGAAGTTTGCAACGCATAGAAATATTCATTTCCGACCCTATAAACTATATATATTCTTTATCAGGGTGACGAGCTGAGTCGATTGAGCTTTGTCCGTCCGTCTGTCTGTCCGTCTGTCCCTCTGTCTGTTTTTACGCAAACTAGTCTCTCAGTTTAAAAAGTTTTCGAGCTGAAACTTTGCACAGAGTCTTCTTTTTACTGCACACTGCTAATATGTCGGAACCGACCGGATCGGATGACTATATTATATAGCTGCCATAGGAACTATCGGTCGAAAAATGGGTTTTAATGAGAAAAACTTTTTTGTTTTTAATGTTAACGTGTCTCACATCAGCTATTATTAATATTATACGTTTATCTACAGATTTGGAAGTTTTGGTCAAAATCGGATGACTATATTTTATAGCTGTCATAGGAACTATCGGTCGAAAAATGGGTTTTAATGAGAAAAACTTTTTTGTTTTTAATGTTAACGTGTCTCACATCAGCCATTATTAATATTATACGTTTATCTACAGATTTGGAAGTTTTGGTCAAAATCGGATGACTATATCTTATAGCTGTCATAGGAACTATCGGTCGAAAAGTGGGTTTTAATGAGAAAAACTTTTTTGTTTTTAATGTTAACGTGTCTCACATCAGCCATTATTAATATTATACGTTTATCGATTTGAAGTTTTGGTCAAAATCGGATGACTATATCTATAGCTGTCATAGGAACTATCGGTCGAAAATGGGTTTTAATGAGAAAAACTTTTTTGTTTTTAATGTTAACGTGTCTCACATCAGCCATTATTAATATTATACGCTTATCTACAGATTGGAAGTTTTGGTCAAAATCGGAGCTTCTTAGCTTTGACATCGGTCGAATGGGTTTTAATGAGAAAACTTTTTGTTTTTAATGTTAACGTTCTCACATCGCTTTTAATATTTCGTTACAGATTTGGAAGTTTTGGTCAAAATCGGATGACTATATCTTATAGCTGTCATAGAAACTAGCGGTCGAAAAGTGGGTTTTATTTAGAAAAATTGTTTGTTTTTAACGTTAATGTGTCTCACATCAGCGATTATTAATACAAGGTGGCGCAAAAGAAGTCACCCTATTGGAAGATGCTCTCATTTTTGCAAATGGCCGCCAATGTCAAATCTGTTTTGACATTTGTGGACTAGACAGATACAGAATACAAGTGAATAAGCCATGGAGCGATACACTCCCCAAGAACGCGGAATAATTTTGAAGGACGCGTTTCCGGGTCGCTTAATTTCGCGTTTTGGCGATTTGCACTGGCCCGCCAGATCGCCCGATTAAACGGTCCCGGACTTCTTTTTATGGGGTTTTTTGAAGTCCCGTGTTTACATCAACAAGCCTGAGACCTTGGAAGCCCTCAAGGAAAATATCCGACACGAATGCGAGAATTTATCGCCCGAAACGATCGCCGAAGTGATGGAAAATGCCATAAAACAATCAATTGTGACGGCGCCCATTTGTCCGATATCATCTTCTCGACTTAACACAATTAATTCTAAAGGTCTAAATAAACATAATCAAAAAACAGAATCGAAGTTTTTCATTTAAGCCGGGTATCCAGCACCGCGGAAACTAAAAATTCCTGTCAAACTTCATATAAAAAAAACTGTGGCAGGAATTTTTAGTTTGCCATTTCGTTGCTTGTGTATCCAGCAACATGAACGTAATCCACAGTTTCTTATCGATAGTTGGCATATCGATAGCGTGTGTGGATGGAGAGAACAGCTGATGCACAGCGCAGGAATATATTGCCAACAATTATTTTGGATGTGATGAGCGAAAATTTTTTGGGGAATGCTTTTATATTTTGTTTGTAATAAGCTGTCATCTGGCTGGGGAACCATCAACGTGCAAAGATTGGTAGGAGATGGTTTCAAAGGCACCCTTTTGCCAAATTGATGAGGCCGCCAGAGGGATGTTTTCCATAGACAAAAAGGTCGGAGAGATGTCGAACGTTAAGATGCCTTTTTAATCTGTGTGTCGCCAGATCATAGGCAAATCTGTTAGAGTGGTGCACCTTGGTCATGATACCTGCATACCTTTGTGTGCATATTAATTTGGGCGTGGTATGTAGTTGTATGCCTCACATACCAGGGGCCCCACAAAGATGACTCTAGTTTCTTGAGGGCAGTGGATCATGCCGTATCCCGTAACGGGATCGGCCGGATCCACCGCTACGAGGCTGAAAAAGCCAATGGAGCTCCAATGCCATTAGCTGCAACCGTAGCTACTGCCCGAGTCACATAGACTTTCCTGGTCAAGCATCGCGACGCTTCGGTTCAGAGTCACGCCAAAGTAATTAGCCGTGTTATCCGTACTGATCTGGCCATTGAGTTGACAAAGTCCTTAATATAATTGCGGATGTTTTTCGGCAATCTTGTATCCAACGATGAAAGACTTCTATGGATTGGCGTACAACCAAGACGTCATACTACGTTGAAGAAGATTGCATTATAAAGTAATGCAGTTAACAACATGCTGCTGTGATGTTTTGTGCCATCCGCGACACACAGCAAAGTGTCATGCCATCGGTTTATTATCCCAAAGTATAAATTATGTAGCACATACTCCGAGCAGCATGCTTCCTCCAGAAAATACTATTTATTTTTTATTAAATTTATTTAAATTCAAATAGGTAACAGTGCTTAACAGCTGATTGATCAGAGTGACCTTCCACCTTTTCGGTGCGTGGTCACACTGTTTTAGTTATGTTCCACACACACAAGAAATAAATAGCAAATTCCTGGCAGGAATTTTCCGCAGTGCTGGATACAGGCCTTTAGAAAAAAAATAAGAGCCAAACAACATCGGATGACTTCTTTTGCGCCACCTTGTACATATACGCTTTTACAAAGATTTGGAAGTTTTGGACAAAATCGGATGACTATATCTTATAGCTGTCATAGGAACTAGCGGTCGAAAAGTGGGTTTTATTTAGAAAAATTGTTTGTTTTAATGCTGGCGTTCTTAAACTCTGATGTATTAAAACATTTGCAAGGGTATAAAAACTTCGGCAAAGACGAAGTTAGCTTGGCCTTCTCGTTAAGTCCACAAATGACCATACATAATAACATTGCCATGAATTTGACAATACTGAACCGCGACAAATACCAAGGAAGACCAATGCTAATGAATATAGTCAAGATCATAAGAATCGTTTAAAACCACTTTCCGTTACTGACAAATCATTAAATAGCGGAAAAATACCAAAGAGGATCAAAAATTGTAACTATGCGAAGCAAAATGTACTTCCATCCAAGTGGCAAATCGTGCCAGGATCAATGCATTAGCGCCACTCGCAGCTATGGGATCGCCATGGTAACAAAACCGCTAATTACTTAAGAAACTGCTTTTCAATGTCAACACAGAACTACATCGCCCTGTTTATGACAATACTGAACCGCGACAATCACCATGGAAGATCAATGCCAAAGAATAAAAACGCAATATGTCTTGAACTGTGATGCAAAACAAACATGGCTATATCGACTCGTCTATTGACGCTGGTCAAGAATTAATATGATTTATAGGGAGGGCATTGTTACTGTTTTTGATCCTCTTCGGTATTTTTCCGCGATTGAATGATTTGTCAGTAACGGAAAGTGGTTTGAAATGTTCCTTGTGATCTTGACTATATTCTTTAGCATTGGTCCTCGATGGTGTATATCGCGGTTCAGTGGTGTCCTAATCATGACTATGTTATTATAATTTGTGGTATTGGAAAGCAATTTCTCAAGTAATTAGCGGTCTTATTACCATGGATAACCATTAGCTGCGAATGGCTTTTACGCATTGATCCTAGCATTTTTCACTTGATAGGGAGTAAAATTTGTTTGGAATAGTTACCATTTTTGATCCTCTTTGGTATTTTTCCGCGATTAAATGATTTGTCGGTAACTGAAAGTGGTTTTAAACGATTCTTATGATCTTGACTATATTCTTAAGCATTGGTCTTTCATGGTATTTATCGCGGTTCAGTATTGTCAAATTCATGGCAATGTTATTATGTGTGGTCATTTGTGGACTTGAAAAGCAGTTTCTTAAGTAATTAGCGGTCTTATTACCATGGAGATCCGTTAGCTTTAAATTGCGCATATGCATTGATCCTGCCAGGAGTTTTCACTTGATTTGTGTTAACGGTTTAAATTTTTTTACTATTTTTTATCCTCTTTGGTATTATTTCGCGATTTTAAAAGTCGACAGTCACGGTAAATAGGTTAGAATAACTCGCGAACCACACAGTCTGTGGCTCTCAGCGTTGAACAGAGAGCTGGGCCCCACGAGCCGAGAGCGGCTCGCGTGCTGTGGCTCACGAGCCGAGAGCCGGTTGATGGCTCTCGAACCCTGGTTATACCCATGCAGCCCGGACAATTTAATAACAAAACTGCATTATTTTACCTTTATCTTACACCATTATGCTAATTCTTATCCAAATTAGATATCCAAACTGATTTACAAAAGTCCTAGCAATTAAAATACCCGGACAATCATCACAAGTTTGCCAAAGTTTGTTCTTACATTTGACATGCAAGATCAAACTCGGCAAATGCGATAACAGTTTGACAAACAGTGTTCACAAAGCGTTCAGACAGCACACAAACTTATCGAAAACATGATTTGTCAAACTCGTCAAATCGGTCGTCAAACGAGTTTGACTGTAAATAAATATGGCGTTCACACACAATCCAAACTTATTTTGTCAAATTTTCCCAATATTTGACAAATTAAATTGACTGTGTGATCTTAGCTTTAGATTTTTCAACGCATTTGACGACGGGCACGCAAACGCAAAAGGCAGAAGCAACGGCGCGTTTATCCTTCTCGCTTTCGCACACTTGCTTACCCAGAGTATGGAAAGGCATATACGACTATAAGAAGTTTATGTGTATACTTGTTTAAGATCCACAAATAAAACATTGCTTTAGGGATAATGATAATAAAAGTGTATCGTAAAGCTATAGCACGATCGATCTGTCTAAGCCCCTTATTTTTAAAATGCATAATTAATACATAAAATATAGTTCAAGTGCTTGGTCATATTTTAAGGGTATGCTAACTTCTTCGTTTGTTTTTATACCCGTTTCTCGTAGAGTAAAAAGGGTATACTAAAGTCGTGCAAATGTATGTAACAGGCAGAAGGAATCATTTCCGACCATATAAAGTATATATATTCTTGATCAGCATCAACAGCCGAGACGATATAGCCTTGTCCGTCTGTCCGTCCGTCCGTCCGTCCGTCCGTCTGTCTGTATGAACACCTAGATCTCAGAGATGGTAAGAGATAGAGGTTTGACATGTATGGGACAAATGCTTCTTTTATCTGCACGCAGATCAAGTTTGTTTCAAATTTTGGCCACGCCCCCTCCCGCCCCCGCAATTTGGGAAAAAGTTATATCTCCTACAGTTTTAAAGATAGAGGATTCGTACCTTCTAGAGATAGTTAGTAATTAGCAAAATGAATCAATTTGCCGAAACAATGATAAAGATCGGATGAACGGTTCTCAAGTTATAAGCAAAAAAGTGAACCAAGCTCCTCCCGCTACCACCCTAAAAAAATGTTGCATACTTTTTGGATGGTCACACTAAGGAACGCGGGAACTCTGTTAAACATGTTTTTTCATGAGTAACGGGTATATCGAAGTCGGTTAGAGCCGACTTTAACTTACGCTCTCGTTTTTCGATGTTCTAGGCAAAATGGCAACAACAAAAAAAAATCTAAATTAAAGCTTTATATCTAAATTGAAGCCGATTTCAGTCTCACCGATTCGTGCTAGATTTCTCTGGGTGTATTGTCGAAAAATGGATAAAATCATTTTTCCTAGATGGAAGCACACGATTCACCCAACCTGGCGTCGATTTACAGGGTATTAACATTATTTGTGTGATCTATTATAATAATATTTTATAAAAAATTAAATATTTTATATTCCCATTCAGCTACAGATTTCTCTATGTCAATGAGGGTTGTCCGGGTCGTTGCCACGACTCCCAGGTCTACAAAAATAGCACCCTTAAAAATATGGTCCCAAATTCGGTTATTTTAAAGGGAAATTCGAAGCGCATTGAAAGAGTTTACGTGCCTGTGGTTCTGCTGTGGGACTCGGCGTTTAGATTTTCGGCAAGCCTAATGAAGCCACACCCTTTCTGCTTCTCAGCACAGGAGGATTTAAAAACCTTCAACTACGCTCTGTCCAAGGTGAGAAGAGTAGTGGAAAACGCTTTTGGACAATTAAAGACCCGCTTTCGTAGAATAGGCAAAGGATTGGACAATCGGTGCGATAAAATCTCACACATCATAATAGCGTGCTGCGTTTTACACCCATGCGCTAAGCTCCTCCCTGGTGGCTGCCACTACAGCTTCTTCAAAAGGTGTCAGCTGTTGGGTCACCTTACTGCGTTTTTTGTTCGGCTCCGACGATGAAGGTCCGTCAATCAGCGAAAGTTGATCGCTGGATGATCCCAAGCTGGATAGGATAGGGCGCGACACAGGCTGCTCGCTAGAGGCTCGAGCTGACGGCGATGAGCGTTGAATACCTCCATAAAAATCTTTGTATGCAAATACCTCATCGTCTTCCACATTGTTTAGGCTTCCCGGCGGATCATCTATAAATGACATTGGTTTTCATATAAGTACAATAACAACAAAAAAAGTTTTTTTATACATTACCTGGGCTCTGAAACATTTCATCAGCAAAATTGACCGACTTCACGCAGCCGAACATTTTGTGCACTCGCACGAAGTTAGTCCTCTTGGAGGGAATGCCCTCAGTGGTTCCCTTTTTCTTGACCTCCGTTCTGAAAAATATTTATAAAAATTTGTTTGTAATAATAATTGAAAATTCTCACTTGTATTTGGTGGTCAAATTGTCAATTTTAGAACGCACTTCTCTCCAGCCTTGGTCATCACTCCAAGCAGTATACTTCTTACGCGTTTTTCGGCTCATCTATAAATACATTTAAGCTATAATCTCTATAAATATAAAAGAAAGTGTCCTGACTGATTCACTGACTGACTGATTGGCAATCATCGCACATCCTAAACGGAAAGAGATTGAAGCTGAAAATTGGACACGAGTTTCTGTTAGTGGTGAAAGTGCGTACTAAGACGGGGTTTTGGAAAATTCCACCCGAAAAAGTCAGAAAGCGTCGGAAAAGTTTGTATGGAAAAAATGTTATTTTTTATCCGATTGACTTGAAACTTGGTTTGTAAGCATAGTACGCGAAATAATTCGACACGTGTTTTCCCGATTTCGTAAAATCCGGGCACGAGGAAAATAGCCGGAAAATTCTGAATGAAAAAAACTATTTTTCATTCGATTGGCTTGAAACTCGGTTTGCACTGACAGAATTCGAAATAAATTGAAATGTGATTTTCTGATGTTGGAAAATTTGACCTGACGGTCGGAAAATTGCCGGAAAATTCAGCATGCAAAATATCCGATTGGCTGAAAACTCGGATTGTAAGGGCTGAATACGAAATAGTTTGAAATGTGATTTTCCGATGTTGAAAAATTTGACCCAACGGTCGGAAAATTCCCGGAAAATTGAAACTCAGTTTGCTCTGACAGAATTCGAAATAAATTGAAATGTGATTTTCTGATGTTTTTCTGCATGCAATTACTCTATTTTTCATCCGATTGGCTTGAAAGTCGGTTTGTAATGAAAGAATATGAAATAGTTTAAAATGTGATTTTCTGAAGTTGGAAAATTTGACCTGACGGTCGGAAAATTCCCGGTAAATTCAGCACGCAAAAAAACAATTTCTTATCCGATTGGCTTGAAACTCGGTTTGTAAGGACAGAATACGAAATAATTAAAAATGTGATTTTTCAATGTCAGAAAATCCACTCCCAGGATTTTAACACCTGGAAAATTCTTCGTGCAAAATAAATATTTTTCATCCGATTGGCTTGAAACTCGGTTTGTAAGGTCAAAATTAGAATTCACTTGTGTTTTCATTTTCCGATGTTAGAAATTACGCCGGGATACCCTCTAGGAAGTGAATGGAATGTGGGTGGTGAGCAGAAGGGGAGTGGGTGGGATGTGGATGGGATGTGGGCGGGAAGTGCGTGGGAATTGGGGGGCAGGAGGTGGGTGGGAATTGGGTGTAGAGTGGGTGGGATGGGGGTGGGAGTTGGAGTTGGAGGGAAAACCCATCAGCAAAGTTCGATTTCTGGGTTCTACTTGGAATTATTATATCCAATATTGTTTGGTTTAATACTGTTGAAGGCGCAGCAAAGCGCGTCGGGTTATTTGCTAGTTATCTCTATAAATATAAAAGAGAGTGTCCTGACTGACTGACTGACTGATTGGCAATCATCCCACAGCCTAAACGGAAAGAGAGAGAAAGCTGAAATTAGGACAGGAGTTTCTGTTAGTGGTGAAAGTGCGTACTAAGACTGCGTTTTGGAAAATTCCACCCGGAAAAGTCGGAAAAGCGTCGGAAAAGTTTGTATGGGAAAAATGTTATTTTACATCCGATTGACTTGAAATTTGGTTTGTAAGCATAGTACGCGAAATAATTCGACACGTGTGTTCCCGATTTTGGAAAATCCGCCTACGAGGAAAATGGCCGGAAAATTCTGCCTGAAAAAAATTATTTTTCATCCGATTGGCTTCAAACTCGGATTGTAAGGATAGAATACGATATGGTTTGAAATATGATTTTCCGATGTTAGAAAATTTGACCTGACGTTCGGAAAATTGCCGGAAAATTCTGCATGAAAAAACAATTTTTCATCCGATTGGCTTGAAACTTGGTTTGGAATCATAGATTTGAAATGTGATTTTTTGAAGTTGGAAAATCTCACCTGACGGTCGGAAAATTCCCGGAAAATTCAGCATGCAAATAAACTATTTTTCGTCCGATTGGCTTGAAACTCGGTTTGTAAGGACAGAGTACGAAATAATTAAAAATGTGATTTTTTAATGTCGGGGAAATCCGCCCCAGGAGTGAAAATGCCCGGAAAATTCCACATGCAAAATAAATATTTTTCATCCGATCGACTTGAAACTCGGTTTGAACGGTCAAAATTAAAATTTATTTGTGATTTAATTTTCCCATGCTGGAAATAACACCGGGATGCCCACTGGGAAGTGGGTGGGATGCGGGAGGAACGTGGGTGGGATGTGGGTGGTATGCAGATGCGAAGTGGGTGGGATGTGGGCGGGGAGTAGGTGGGATGCGGGTGGGATGTGGGCGGGAAGTGGGCGGGAAGTGGGTGGGAAGTGAGTGGGAACTGGGGGAAATTGGGTGTAAAGTGGGTGGGATGTGGTAGGACTGTAGGTGGGAAGTGGATGGGATGTAAATGGGATGTGGGCGGGAAGTGGGAGGGATGTGGATGGTATGTGGGCGGGAAGTGAGAGGGATGTGGGTGAGATGAGGGCGGGAAGTGGGAGGTAAGTGGGAGGGAAGTGGGTGGGATGTGGGCGGGATGTGGGCGGGATGTGGGCGGGATTGTGGCGGAAAGTGGGTGGGAAGTGAGTGGGAACTGGGTGGAATTGGATGAAGAGTGGATAAGAGGGATGAGGGTGGGAGTTGGAGTGAAAACCCATCAGTAAAGAGCATACTGTTGAAGGCGCAGCGAAGCGCGACGGGTTATTTGCTAGTCTATATATATAAAAGAGTTCAACCTGACTGACTGACTGACTGGTGACCGTCGTACAGCCTAAACCCAGCCATAAAAGATAGAAAGATGAGATTTTCACAGTAGTTTTATCTTATGCTGAAAGTGAGTACTTAGAACGGATTTTGGAAAATTCTGTCGGGAAATTTGGAAAATTCTCTGAAAACTGTTGTATGAAACTTTTTTGTTTATTATCCGATCAAGTTCAAACTTATTTTCAAAGGTCTATAAAAAAATTCAACAACAACTGCATACCAATCTTCCGGAAAATTCACCCCCCTTGCGTGGAAAGTGGGTGGTCAAGGTTGTATGGGCAAAACTTTAGTTGCAAGCGACTAGCCCCAAACTCATTTTCCAAATTACACATAACAAAACATAAAAAAGTGATTTTCAAATTTTGGAAAATCTATCCCCAAAGTCGGAAAATTCAGGGAAAACTGTTGTATGAAACTTTTTGTTTATTATCCAATCAGATTCAAACTTATTTTCAAGGATATATTTGAAAATTCAACAATAACTGTGTTCCAATTTTCCGGAAAATCCCACCCGAAAAAGTCGGAAAAGCGACGGAAAAGTTTGTATGATAAACATTTTATTTTCATCCGATTGACTTGAAACTTGGTTTGCAAGCATAGTACGCAAAATATTCGGAATTGGTTGGGATGTGGGCGGGAAGTGGGAGGGATGGGGGTGGGATGTAGTGGGAACTGGGGGAAAGTTGGTGGGTGGTAATTGGGTGTAGAGTGGGTGGGATGTGGGGGAGGGAGGGGGAGGGATGGGGGTGCGAAACGGGTGGAAGTTGTGTAAGAAGTGGATGGGGAGTGAAGAACGCAGCAGCAAAGTCGTAACGGTGAAAAAGCAAAGTAGTAAAACGTTGATTTCAAGCTTATGTGTGTATGATTCGATTTCGTGTTTCTACAGAGAAAACAAAGAGGAATATTTTTAAATTTGGTAAATATTTGACTCTCACGATTGACTTCAAACTGATTCGGAAATTGGTTCTATACTGTTAAAGGCGCAGCGAAGCGCGACCGGCTTTTTGCTAGTAATTATATATTTATAAAAAATTAAATATATTATTTTCCCATTCAGCTACAGATTTCTCTATGTCAATGAGGGTTGTCCGGGTCGTTGCCACGACTCCCAGGTCTACGAAAATAGCATCCTTAAACATACGGTCCCAAATTCGGTTATTTTAAATTCGAAGCGCATTGAAGGAGTTGACGTGCCTGTGGTTCTGCTGGGGGACTCGGCGTTTAGATTTTCGGCAAGCCTAATGAAGCCACACCCTTTCTGATTCCCAGCACAGGAGGATTTAAAAACCTTCAACTACGCTCTGTCAAAGGTGAGAAGAGTAGTGGAAAACGCTTTTGGTCAATTAAAGACCCGCTTTCGTAGAATAGGCAAAGGATTGGACAATCGGTGCGATAAAACCTCACACATCATAATAGCGTGCTGCGTTTTACATAGTTTTTTGAACTGCCGAAATAGTGCCATTTCGGAGACTTGGGTGGAACTGGAAAATTCACGTCCACAACCCGAACATTCAAATATCGCCAATGATTTTGAGAATGCTCCAGAACTAATAAGAAGCGCCATAACATCTTATATTAAGTCGCATCAATTAGACAATTAAAATAAATCCATAAATTCAATATATCTAAAATATGACTACTTGTTTACTTCTTCTCAAGTTTTATCGTAATGTGAATATCTGGTCTGTGGTGGATTTTACCGGAGTGCAAAGCCACTGATAAGGTCCAATCAGTGTGTTAATAAGCGGCTTAAGACGTTCACAAATAATGCGCGACAGAACCTTATATGCAATGGGAAGGAGACTGATCCCGCGGTAGTTAACAACTGCAGAATCTCCTTTTAAAGACTGGGCGTAGAAGACTTAAATTCAATCGTCGGGCATGCTTTCGTCAACCTATACGGCAAAGAAGTTGGTGCATGCACCTTACAGTGCTTCCCCTCCAGCCTTGAACAACAGCGGGCAGCTCTACGGCGCCAGGTGATTTATTGTTCTTTAGCCTTTGTATGGCTAAGCGAGACTTCCTGTTTGGGTCGGCGGGTCTGTCTCTATGTTGTCGATTAGCGGCATCGCTACTTCTCTAAGCGGCATCATGTTCGTCATCGCCTCCCAATGAAGTTGGAAAGTAACTTCTCCATTTGTTAAAAGCACCACTTGCGGATCAGTGACCAGATTCCCGTGTTCGTCTTTGCATTGTGCGACTCTGGGCTTAAAACCTTCTGTTAATTGCTTAATTTTTTGGTAAAATTTTCAGGTCTCACTCATGCCGAATAACATCTCGACTTCCTCGCACATGCCTTTTTCCTGCTCGCTCTTTTCCTTCTAAAGGCACTTCCGCTCTTTCTTTTCTCCCGA
>JAEIFU010003016.1:0-34103 GCA_018904235.1 Lordiphosa stackelbergi
TATATGGGCATTTCCACAGTCGCGAACGCTACATTCGTACGCCTTTAGAGTGAGGAAAAATATAGAAGACAACAAGAATTATTGATTTTGTTTATATATTTTGGTAGAATTTTAGCAGCAGTATTGAAGTGCAAAAGGTAGGTTCAGTCGATTGGACGATTCAAATATACTTAAAAGAATCGTGAGATTTATCACGCGACAAAAATGGAGTCGTTTTCGACGCATCTAAAAAATTCATAAATCTGCAAAAAGTTAACATAATTATTTTGAAACAGTTAACTTTTTACAAGAGGGAATAATGCAGCTTTGTTGTTGAGTGCAATAATATTCAATTATTTACATTAGTTTTGTTTTTATAAGTGTTTGATGTTATGGAGAACGCGACATTTATCACGCGACATCTTAAGAAAGCTAGCTGTGAAATGGACATATCCACGGTATTCAGGTCACTTTTCTCATAGTAAAGAATCAGAAAAGCTGTACTCACATTTTAAGATTTATTTTGATTTTTGTTTTCAATGGTTTGTTAAGAAAAATCATTTTTAAAAAAACAATTTTTTTCAATCTGGTGGACCTTTCATGTGGAAATGCCCATATCCGTTTGACTTGATTTGTAAGTACTCACAATTTGACATGTGTTTTCCCCAATATTGTTAAATCCGCCCCCCGAGACAATGGCCGTGAAGGTGTACTTCTCACCCGATTTGCCTTGAAATTAGTTTTGGAAGGATAATGTGCACGCAAAGTCGCCAATCATTTTTTCTAGCCATTTTGAATAAAATTCAGCTTTAAAAGTTTCTTGATTTATGTGACATGTCGAGGGCTGTTTTTTCGACCTTTTTTTAAAAAAATCTTATTTGAAAACGCAAAGAGTTTTTCCGATTCTGTTTTTTTATTATGTTACAAACAGATTAAAGTCAGCAAACATATTTTATTGCTTCGATGCGAGGGCTGTTCCAAAAGTTATCGGCCGTCAAAGTGGGTGTCCAAAAAAAATTATAGTGCTGGGTGCGCATGATTCCATGTCTCAGGATGTCTGAAATGAAAAGTAAAAACGGGGTTATAATCAGAATAGACGTAATTCTGTTCTGAACATCCAAAAAAATTTTGTGATTTTTTTTGACAAAATGGCAGCCATTAAAAAATTAAAACCATTTTTGGACTTTTTTTTAGTTGAGTTAAAAATAAATAGTAAAATTTTTTTAAAATTATGATTGATGTTCAGACCAGAATGGTGACAATTCTGCGTCGATTTCAGTTTTAATCTTCAAAATCGGTTCAGTGTAACTGGAGATATCATGGCCGCCAGTTCGAAAAACGTGGTTTCGAGATAAACGCGTTTAAAGTTTGAAGTTCCTTTCCTTTGGGAAAAAACAAAAAAAATCAAAAAATGAAAAAATGCAGTTCTAGAATCGTGACAATTTTGCGTCGATTGCATATTATTTCATAAAAATCGGTTTAGTAGAACTGGGGAAAAGTGGCTTGGCAGTCCGAAAAAGTTGCTTTGAAAGTAACCAAAAATATTACAGATATTATATACTTACAGATATTAGTCGGCGATGCCAGCTGCATACAGCGGACCTTCCTCATCTTCAAAAAAACTGTTTTCAGGAGCAGCTCCCTCTGCTCTGCGTGCCATTCTGCCTTCTTTAGATACGGCCGCAGCTCTAGTTTCTGAGCGGGTTATTCAGTCTGAGCATTGTGTAGCATAGCCTTTGATAACACAAGTTTACACGATTTTTCATCCTCTGCAAATTGATGTCACTCCTTGTAAAATCACGCGCTGAATCCAAATATGGAGCTTAAAAATTTCTCAGTAGAACAGATTTCGATATAATCCCAATTTACCGTTTTTCGCATTTTTGAAAAAGGACCTCTCACTTAATTTCAATTATCTCATTAGAAATAACTTATGAACAAGTTTTGTACACCAAATTAAGCTAATAAAATTATCTTTCAATCGTTCATACATCATTTCAATGTCAAATTTTGTGTAGCTGCTAATTAGAAAGATATCGAGAATTTTGTTTCATTTTTATCGAAAATTTGAAAAAACCGCAAATAACACCGTTATTTTCACCAAGAAAAAAATTTTCAAAAATTTCTTTCTCTTTTTGGTTGTTGTAACCTAATGTATAACAAATTCAAAAAGGTTTCATACATCGAAATCTGTTAGAAATTGTAGAAGTTATTAGCATTTATCTGAAAAATGAGCAATTTCAGTTTTACCGTTCAAGTGGTATTAAAAATGTCTATGGTCCATTTTGCTCCCCCGTTTGTGTGCACAGTTTTTGAATTTGTTGAAAAGCTTTTAGAGATCAGCATAGACACTAGTTGATCCGTTGTACAATGATTTTGGTCCGACCCCTAGGTAACTGTAAAGCATGACCCATCTGAATCAGCCGATGACTTAGAAAACTATCAAGAACACGCAAAAGAGAGAAATCCCTTCTCCAAAGTGGACTATCGATCTAATAAGAGATCTAGATCTTTCAAAAGAAAAATCTGAAACTTTAGCATCACGCTTGCAAGAACGGAATTTGTTAAAGGATGATGTCAAAATAACATACTATATCGGCAAAAGCGCCATGCTGAGTATTACTTGAAAATAAAATAATATTTGTTCTTGCAATGATGTGTGTGGTTTATTTGAGGAGTTTAGTCAAGTGGCGTTTGCTTATCGCAAGTTTAGTCTAAAAGCGGAATTGTCGCACCAGGGAAACATCAAGCCTTCGACACCGATAGCGCATGCCGTTAATATAAAAGAATCATATGAATCAATGGCCATGTTGCTTGATTTGATTAACTACAAGGAACATAACTGGAAAATTTGCGCAGATCTCAAAGTTGTTGCAATAGTTTCAGGATTGCAACAAGGATATACCAAACACATGTTTTTTTGTGTGCAAATGGGACAGTCGAGAACGCCACGAGCACTACGTTCGAATGGCCGGTCAGAACGAATTACAGTTGGACAAGAAAATGTAAAGTTCAAGCCACTTGTCATAAAAACTGGGTTTATTTAAAAATTTTGTGAAGGCTCTACAAAAGACGATGATGCATTTGCATATGGGAAGAGTGTGTTCCCTTACCTATCAGAGGCAAAAGATCAAAGAGGGTGTGTTTGTTGGGCCGCAAAAAAAAAACTTTTCAAGGACTCACACTTCACTTCAACGTGGTCCAAGGATGAAGAGGACGCATGCAATTCATTCCGTTGTGTTGTCACTTCATTTCTTGGAAATTTCAGAAGTCCTAACTATATGGAAGCCGTCGCACATTTAATAAGAAATTATAAGCAAATAGGTAAAGGTTGTATATTATATTAAAGTTTACACTCAAACGCTGCACCATTTTGTATTGTAAAAATATCGTTGAACCTTCTATTTTTTTGTTTCGTTTGGATTTCTTCCCTGAAAACCTCGGCGATGAGAGTGATGAGCATGGTAAACGATTTCATCAGGATATGAAGAGTATGGGACGCCGCTAACAAGGATTTGAGGCCATGGTGGGAGACTTTTGTTCGTTTTCTTGAGAGGAAAACTGTGCACAAATGGGAGCAAAATGGGCCATAGACATTTTAATACCACTTGAACGGTAAAACTGAAATTGCTCATTTTTCAGATAAATGCTAATAACTTCTACAATTTCTAACAGATTTCGATGCATGAACCCTTTTTGAATTTGTTATACATTAGGTTACATCATCCAAAAGAGAAAGAAATTTTGAAAATTTTTTCTTGGTGAAAATAACGGTGTAATTTGCGGTTTTATTCAAATTTTCGCAAAAATGAAACAAAAATTCTCGATATCTTTTTTAGTAGTTACACCAAAATTTGACATTAAAATGATGTATGAACCATTGAAAGGTAATTTTATTAGCTTTAATTTGGTGTACAAAACTTGTTCATAAGTTATTTCATAATTGAGATAATTGAAATTAATAAGGTCCTTTTTCAAAAAACGCGAAACGGTAAATTGGGATTATCTCGAAATCTGTTCTACTGAGAAATTTATAAGCTCCATATTCGGATTAAGCGCGTGATTTTACATAAGGAGTGACATCAAATTGTAGAGGATGAAAAAATTTTAATCGTGTAAACTTGTGTAATTATCGATTAAAAGTCGATTAATAATCGATATCGATCTGAGGCGACAACATGTAACCATACAAATTAAAGAACCAGCAGATATTTCACAGCTTTATTTTACTCAAAATTTAATTGTCAAAATTTCTCGTTTTAGCAAAAATTTCGAAAAAGGCTAAAAATCAAAAATTCTTTTTGGGGCAATATTCGTAATTATCCAAGCATTAAAAAATGCAACAAAAAGAAATCGAAAAATGTTTGGCACATAGAGGTACCCCACCTATAATTGAAAAAAAATTTGCCCCCAATTTTTGAAAAGCCAGAGTAATTTATTAGTGTGGGAGTGGTGCAAGGTGTTTTGAGTATAGTTCATAAGCCGATGCTCCGACTTGGTTAAATAAGTTAGGTTGCGATGGCTGAGAACGACCCAGTCCATGTATTGTAAAC
Organism: Lordiphosa stackelbergi; assembly: GCA_018904235.1. Lineage (NCBI taxonomy): Eukaryota > Metazoa > Arthropoda > Insecta > Diptera > Drosophilidae > Lordiphosa > Lordiphosa stackelbergi. The sequence continues at coordinate 4,533 of JAEIFU010003016.1, forward strand.
CCATTTAAATCCAGCGAACACTTGGGAGATGGTTTATAGGAACCTAGCTCAGTAAGACAATCAGTCCAGTCTCACTTATGGTGGAATCAAAGGGGGACCGCCTTGCAGTGGGCGAAACGGCCATTCTATCGCGTCGAAATTAAATTTTTCAAGTTTGGAAAAGCGTTTAAACCGACACTTGGCTGCAAGTTTATCGCAAAGCATTCCGATTTATAGCTGAACGAGCTGTGAGCTATCAAACACAGCACATGTTTTGGAAAGTGATTTTGAATTAATTCCTGCATTTTTTGAGTTTTTAATTTAGCTGTGAAATATAAGGAGAAGTTCTCGTTGTTTGTGGCGGCGCTTGGTTATATATTCATATGAAGGTATGCATTAAGCAAATCAATGCAGGTGACTGCGTCCATATGTTGTTGCTGAAATACGTAGTGAAAATAAATTATTTATTAACAACCTGCCCTTAGTAGCCAACACCTGTCTTTCGTGGAGCAAAACTAAAAATGTTCACAAATATTCAAGTCGCTGTTAACATTTTTGTCGGTGTGAGTCTTGTTGTTTAAAATTTTCAAGGATCATTTAACATGGTAATAATATTCCCACCACTTGCATTTGTTGGACTTTTAGAAACGTATACCATAATAAATGGAAGCTGTTTTTCAGTATGGCACATCGAGGACATCCCCTAAAGAAGTTGTTGCTTTGGATGCCATAGTTTTGATACATTATTAAAGAAAAACCTGTAGTGGAGGAAGAACGTATCGAAAATGGCAAAAAATTGCAAAGTTTTACTAATAGGCTTGTCAGAAATTTTGATTCATGGTGCAGATATCGCAGTGTCGGTGAAAGCACTGAAAGCCAGACAAGGAGACTATCGAAAATATCTGCAAGCGCCATACAAGAAGTCCACCAGAAAAAATACAATGGATGGAAAAGCAGGAAACACAACACAACACAAAGGAAGCTAGGTGGTCATACAGCTGTTTCACTGGTACCTCTACCAGATCATCAGTGACCTTCGCCTAATGTAAAGTTAAAGTTGTGGAATCTTTTTGAAAATTTTTTTGTGGAAATTTTGGTTTGCATGTTTTTATTTCTTTTATTCCTACCTTTAAGAAAAAAAAAAATAATGCGATTACACAGGCCAACAAATGACCATCTTTGTGAGGTGCAGCCCTGGTTTAAAACGAGAAAAGCAAAGCTTCGTCTGCACCGAAGTTTTGGTACACTTCAAATAGCTTGTCACAACGATTAGCGACTTCGACCAAACTTCGCAAGATCAGCTTAAAAACATGAATATTACCCATGACCGTGTTTGAGCGATAATATTGAGAACAAACCAGTTTTCTCACTAAAACCCATTTTCGAACGAAACATTTGTATTGCAGCTACAAGAAGTAGTCATCCGATCCGGTCAGTTTCCGACATATTAGCAGCGTGCAGTAAAAAGACTCGGTGCAAAGTTTCAGCTCGATAGCTCCAAAACTGAGGGACTAGTTCGCGTAGAAACAGACAGACGGACAGACGGACGGACGGACAGACGGACGGACAAAGCTTAATCGACTCAGATCGTCATGCTGATCAAGAATATATATACTTTATGTGGTCGGAGATGATTCCTTCTATGCGTTGCAAACTTCTGGGCAAAATTATAATACACTTTTCAAGTTTTATAAATATGATAAGTTTATGTTCACTGATTCAAAACTGGTTTCGGGAGTTTAAAAGTGAGCACGGTGAACGTTTTCATGGATATTAAAGCAAGTGAAATGAGGATACCAGAAGGTCGATGGGACGTACATATGATTAGTGAACTAGTTTTTTTTTTATATTTGATTCGAGTGATAACTTATGTTGTCTCATTTACATATATGTATATCAATTTTAATATTGGGCACTAGATAGATAGCTTAAAATTAAAAATAAATGTTTTTATAGTTTATTGAAAAAGATTTAAGATTTGGGCATTGTTAGTGCATGCACGGAGCCAAAAAAATACATTTTCTTTAAAGCCGTCTGAAAGTTTATTTTTTTCGACTAGGCTAACTTTTGGGCTGATATTGATACTAAGGACGGATTGTGCAGCAGACATGAGGCGAGGCAAAAATTGGTGGCATCGCTACTTCTCTAGAGGAGGCATCATGTTCGTCATCGCCTCCCAGTAGGTTAGAGAAGTGGCTTCTCCATTTGTTAAGCACCACTTGCGGATCGGCGACCAGATTCCCGTGCTCGGGCTTAAAACCTTATGTTTATTGCTTAATTTTTTGGTAACATTTTCGGAGTCTCACACATGCTGAATAACATCTCGACTTCCTCGCGCATGGGCCTTTCCCCTGCTCATTCTTTTTTCTTCTAACGAGGCGCTTCTAATCTTCTTTTCTCCCGGTATCGCTCCTTAACAGCCCGCGTTGTTCCCGACTGAAGAGTTCTTCTGTAGGCATCGTCTTTTCTGCAGTAGCGCTGCGGCACTCCTCATCGTACCAAGTTCGCCTTCGAGGGGACTCGGAGTACCTGAGTATCTCCTTGGCAGCAGTACTCATGGAGTGTGATATACGATTCCACTGTTCGCATATATCGGAAGAAGATGGGAAGGTTTCCCTGAGCAGTTCGGCGAGTTTAGCTGTGTAGGCTTCTTGTGATTCCTTGTGATTGCAGCTTCTCGACGTTTGGTACAGAATATATAAAATAGTACTCCCTGAATGTTATTTAACATTTGCCTTTTTTCTCCAAAGTTCTATGTTGAAACAAGTAGCCTTTTCACAGTTCCTATAAGAATTTAAATTACGAATCTAGTCATCCTCCCATAAACATAAATATGTATTTTCATCTTTAACGGGCTCTAACTTTGCCAAATGAGCTGATTTAAATGCCATAAAATCACAAAATTAGATCATATGTTTGGCCATATGCTCAGATGGGGATATATTAATCCAAGAACCGCGTTAGCCTGTACGGGATGATTTATTTTGATAAAAATGAGATAAGTCGAAAGATATATGACTTTAGGAGGCCAATTTATACACTTTTCTGTACTAATATAGCGCCTTTAATTTTTTAAAAATACATTGATATGTGCTTTGTCGCAAATAGTTCATAAACTTACATATTTATGCTTAGTGTGGCCTCCATAAATCCTAGAGTGCCAAAAATGCAACGTTTTCGTTTTTCCGCCATATCTTGGAAACAAGAGCTGATAGAACAAAACCAATGATACAGTTTTGTTCAGTGCAATCTATATTAACTACTGATAAAAATAGACCTGCACAAAAACTGTGTTGGGCTGTGTTATCTCATTTACTTTGGAAGATATAAATTTCGACGCGCTAGAATGGCCGTTTCGCCCACTGTGCGCCTGTTCTAAGTAACATTGCCCCTGGTGGGCCTCGGCCGGTGGTCGTCCATCTGAAAGCCACAAGAAGCATTTACTCAGGTTGTGAGACAGTTTAAGGAGAGGCGGATGGACCGGAAGGTGCGAAAATCCCGAATAGCTCCAGCGGTAAGGAAGAATTTGGGAACCAAGAGGGACCATCCCCTCCTCCTAACGGAAGCAAATACGGTCCTCCTCTGAAAGACAAAAGGCCACCTTCCTCAGGGGACAAAACATTCCAATGAGAACTCCTTGCCTCCAAGAGGACAAACAACATCAGTTACCTAGAACCCATAAAAATCCTGACCTTTGTACAGGAAAAATGGCTGCTAGGAGGAGCTTGATGGTGGTACCTATTCTGGCTAGTTTGTCTGGCAGACCCATTCCTTCTATGTTGTGGTGTACAGGCACCCATATAAGTGTATACTAAAATGCCGTGAGATTTGTTTCAGAAGTAGATGCAATCAGTAAATCTTTAAGCATATACACAGTACTGTTTCATCATTTTCCCGAATGAATCTTCAGTAGGCTTTTCCCATGCCTCTCCTTACAATCATTGCTTTGATCAGTTGGGAAGTGCAAAAAGCAATGCAAGCAAATTAGAAATAAAAAAATACCATTGAATTTTCAAATTTAAATTCAACTATAATATATAGTATATAGCGGATATGTGGTGTAAAAAGGCTGGAATTACCAACAGCTGTGAGAACAAGGGAGTTAGATAGTTAATTATAGCACGGAATCGTGGACTTGCACGAAAGGTCAAGCTGATTTTTGGAGATAAGCGCCACATGTCGCAGTTGCTGATTTTGAAAAATATTTGAATAACCTCTTGCGGAGGATCCGCTTGTTTAGTTCAATTTTAACCGCCATTTATTTGACTTAAATTTGAACCGCATTTATTTAATTTGAATTTAACAGTATTTGTTAAGTATCGGTATCTATGTATCAAATCTAAGAAAAATTTGCAACGCTTTATGTTATCTATCGATCAAAGACTGAGTCAGTGGAATTATGGGATGATCAAATGTACGTACCTGGAAGATTTGTGTTCTAATTTATACATTATATTTTTAGGAAATAACCCTCTTCATCATTATCCCACCACTACATCTACTGGTTTATGGGTCTGATCTGGTCGACGACGGGAGTTCTTTTCGTAAAAAACATTTCAGCTCAACAACCTCCTCAATCCCCGACGGCAGGGATGCCATTTACATAACGCAAGAATGTGACTGGTGCATTTAATATAAGTTGTAACTCGTACACCCAGAGAAATCTAGCACGAATCGGCGAGACTAAAATCGACTTCAATTTAGATTTTTTCATCTTGATTTGTTAGAACAAAAACTGCTTGCATAGGAAAAGACAACTAATCTTAACTTCGAATCGTCTCAGAAAATCGTGATTGATTTCAGTATTTTCTGGCAAAACTGTGATATCAAGCACGATCGGCTTAGTTTTTTCTCCAAGTGTAGCACTGGGATATTATACCAATATAATAAATCTATAAATCAAATCGCTAAACGTACAGTGAAGTCCAAGATGCGCTTGGAAACGCAAGCATTTAGTTATAATTAGTGGTCAACTAACATTCATGGGTAGCCAGAAAGTAATAGGACTGAGGAGATTTAAAAAAATTCATTAATCAAACCAAAACAATTCTTTAAAAAAAATAAAAATACTCCTTTATATTAACGTCAAAAGGGGCTTCTTCTTCGTCAATGAGCGCCAGTATTCAATTTGGGCGCAGTGCATGCTGCTTGGATCCCCTCTGTCGTCTCAATATGCATGCCTTTCAGGCGAGGAAACAAAGCAAAGTCGAGGGGCCACATCTGGGCTGTAGGGCGGCTGCGGAAGCGTTGGGATGCCGGACTTGGTCAGGTATCAAACGTCTCTTTAGCAAGTTACCGAGTTTCACACAAAATTCGGCTTGCACCACTCACAGAAACACGTCCCGCAAATGGAGGTGAACTTGAATAAGTCTGAAATTATGGTATTCAGGAAGGGGGCAGACTATCTGCGTCTGAAAGATGAGCCCTATAGAAAAGAAGTAGTAAAAATTTCATCAGAATTTATTTACCTAGGAGTCCTTTTCACGCCCGCCGTATCATTTAAAAAGCATGTGCTTAGAAGGAGTATTAAAGCTAAAACTAGTATTAACATGACCTGGAATAACTTCCTGGAAGAAAAGGGAGATACACATGCAAAATGGAAACTATTTAATGCAGTAAGCCGTATAATCTAAGGATATGAAGAAGAAATCTGGGGAGGAGGACACTTTACAGAAGTCGACAGGACCTTCTCTTCTAAAAAAAAAAGTTCTACATTTTCCAGCTAATACACCAAGCTATGCCCTATTTCTTGAGACCAGTTTGGAGAATGCTTACCTGTATACGCTTGACTTTCACCACAGCTTTTTAGGAAAATCGATGAACTTTTGAGAATCGCCTCCCAACTACATTACCAGCGTACTAAAGGAAAAGAATATCTTCTGGGTAAGAAGTCTGGATAATTTGTGCAAGCCTCTCCAAATAGACTGGAGAGACTTCTTAAGATCAGCAGAGGAATGGAATTCTTTACCTTGCAGTACAACCATCAGCGACAGATAGCGAATAGGCTCCACTATCTGCCAATCACCACAGTTTCGTGGATACTTAAGGCCCGTTTCGATCTGATTAGGCTGAGGTCTTACACCTATAAGCGTCAGGAAAATATAGCCTGCGCCCTATGCAAGATGGTAGAACTGGATGACCTTGAGCATTTCCTAGGAAGAATTTTAAAGGAGCATAGATTGCTGTCGGTATAAACACCTAGAAATCAGAGACTAGAAGTGCTAGAGCATTATGCTCTCGTTTCTCCTAAAAGGCGCTAATATTCGGTTGAACCGAAGTTGGCTTTCCTCTATTTTTACATACCTACTCTGGGGGATTTGAGTTCGGTTTTGCTTGTTTTATAATTCTCAAGTTCGAATTCATTGCCCTCCTAATTTATATACGGGCAACTGAGACTTGCATTTGGCATTTAGCATTTGTAAATTTTAATTTGAAGAAAAGCTACATGCCACGTGTGTAAACAGTTTGCTAAATAAAAATATAATAATTCAGTACTGACTTAGTACACACGCGCCAGTGCCATTTGATTGGTGTCATTAATACTTGTAGATAATTGTTCCAGGACAGCAGGGAACAATAAAGATTTTAAAAATCTTAAATTAACTTTGTGTGGCTTTGTAGTGGGCCAATTTGTGCTAGATTTGTTGAGTTACCTTGTATGGGTCGACATGGCCGTTGTGGTTCATGAAAATAAAAACATTTTATTTTATTCCCATTTCTCCCATTCTCCTACGCGCTTCGACGTTTGTAACGTCTTCTTCAGGGAGTCTGCATTTTATTTTTCTCAAAAAAACATATAAATAAGAGAAGAAACGTATGTTACATAACACAGATATTTTCACACATACATACATCAATTATTTTTGGTCAAAAATGTTTTGTTTGTCTGATTTAAACTTCGTTCTGATTGATGGGAGGTCCTTCGAGTTTTTGAAATTTGAACTACTCATAATTTGACTTCAAAAACGTCAAATATCATTCGGAAAGCGACTAATATTTACACTTCAAAGACCACACCCGTTTTGGTTTATTTAAGACTTCTGAAAAACTAAGAAATATACAAATATTTGGGGTCAACTGGGATCCGAATTCGAATGGAAGGGCATCTCATCGCACACCACCACGGTAGCTGCAGCATGTCAAATGGCTACTTATATTTCTTCGCTCTAGCTCTTCAATTTATGGAAATGTGATGTCGAAGGGATAGAAGTAAGCAAAAAGTGGAATGAAACAAGTTCGAAAGGCATGGGCCAATCCTTAAAAGCTTGAATCGTGTGGAATATCCTGGAAACCGAGATTGCATTTTCAAGCTCATGTCGTGCTTACTCTCAGATTAGAAAGATTGAAAATATCTCGACGTGTTTTTTTTCTGTGTGGTATATCGAAGTCAGGCAGAGCCGACTCTAACTTACTTTAACTTCGGTTCAGTTTTATTTGATGCTATTTTTAGCCAAATGGGTTTTTCGCTTTCTGGGCAGCCAGCAAATATGAGACTTGTCAAAACGTTGGGAAAAGCGAGCGAAAATTAAAGGAAATAAAATGAATGCGTGGAGATTTAAAAGCCATTCTCATTATACTGTGACAAATGAAACGCACGATGACAACCTTTTGATTGTTGGTGACTGCAATTCAAGGGTAGGAAACACGCAGTTGTGTGGATATAATCCGCAGCTCATACATACACGCTTGAAGGAACGAGAGAGGCCAGAGATAAGGTGATAGATGCAAATGGACGTCGCTTCTGTGAGTTGGTCGAGATGTTTGGTTTTACCATGGTAAATGGAAGAGCTGAAAATGATCCTCTTGGGGATAATACCTTTATTCGAGGAGAAGCGCGGTCCACAATAGATTTCTGTTTAGCCTGAGGCACCTGGGTGGAAATGATACAGAATTTTAAAATTCATGAAATGTATACTACCACCTACCACTTGAAATTTCGCACTCACCTGCCACAAGCCAACACGCGAATACCCAAGAGTTGAAACTATTACCTAAGCTAAGATGGTCGAGGAAGCACGTCGATACGTACAGAAGAAAACTTGACAGTAACATAAAACTTGGAAATATGGCGCTAATGAATTGTCCGAATAAAATTACTGAATTTCTTTCAAGCTGTATTACGAGATCGGCCTCATCATGGAAAGGGGAAATATAAACTACAAGCAGGAATGGTATACAAGGCAATGTGAAGAGGCGCGCTCTCGCTCCCTTGAAGCATTAAGACGGGCTAAGAGAAGATTCAAGAAGCCATGCGTTTATACCAGCGAACGAACATAGCATATAAGCCCGCCATATGCCCAGAGTCTAAAAACAGGATCAGTTCTATTCAAATTTAGCCCGATCTTTAGGTCAAATAAGAGATAGCAAAGCTTACTGGGCCGCCATAAAAAAGCTAAATGGAAACACCTTTAAGAAAGCCATAGAAGTTGATGCAGCAAAATTTAGGGATGCTACTTTAAAGACCTACTAAAGCCGGAACATCTAGCGGATCCTCTTCATTACGCACTACCCTTTATTAGAGATGAGTCACTTGATGGAATAATAACCACACTGGAACTGTCTGCAGTTGTTGAAAATCTTAAGGACGGAAAAGTACCAGGAATCGATCGGATACCCACAGAATTTATCAAATTTGCCACCCCCTTTTTATGGAAAGTCTAGCAGCCGCATTTAATTTGATTTAAGAAGAGGGAAGGGTTCCGAGTGGATTTCAGAAGGCGATTATATTTCCGATCTATAAGAAAGGCGATCCTAAAGAGGTGTGCAACTACAGGGGAATCTCATTTCAAAACGCAGCAGCCAAAGTATTCTCAGCGGTGCTTTTGGATAGACTAAACAAATGCATATGTGGAAACGACCGGCTGACTGAGTTCCAAGCAGGGTTCCGGAAAGGATACTCCACAATAGACAATATATTTAGCCTGACAAGCATCGCCAGAAAATACATTGACAGTGGACGCAAACTTTACGCTTTTTTTGTTGACTTCCTGCGCAGCGTTTGATTCCATTGATAGAAGAGCACTCTTTACAAGCATAGTAATCTGGGCATTTCAAAGAAATTTATTAACACTCTTCAAAGCATGTACAACGCTAACAAAGCAGCAGTATGGGATGGCGAAATGCTATCGGAATGGTTTGCAACAGAATCTGGGGTCAAACAGGACTGCTTGTTAAGTGCTCTCCTCTTTTCGCTCTACATCAATGACATTTTTGAGTACCTCCCGGAAGGGGATTTTTTGTAAATGGGCACGAAGTAAAGGCACTCTTGTACGCTGATGACATTGTGGTTATTGCAGAATCACCTGCAAAAATGCAAGAAATGGTAAATGCACTCCAAGAATATTGCAAAACGTGGAGTCTTTGAGTGAACACAGAAAAATCCAAGATCCTAATTTTAAAAGGCATTGGAGAAGACTAGCACTGGATGAAAAGTGGCACTTAGGAGTGACTGAGCTGGAAGTAGTCAAAACTTACAAGTATCTGGGTATTTGGATATATCATAATGCTCAGTTAAAATTTCATTTGCAAGAGAAGCCTAAAGATGCGGAAATGGCTATCAACTGTAATGGAAGTCCCTATTAAGTAAGAGTATGGGGTATCATGGAATATGACGAGGTCGAGAGTCCGCTGCGGTACTTTGTCAAAAAACTGTTTCGCTTGCCAAGCTTCACGCCTAATAGGATGATCTACATCGAAACTGGGTTGTCCAAGCTGTATTTGACAACCGCAGACATGCATTTTAAGTATGTTCGAAAAGTCTTTGGTATGCCAGAACATAGGCTTCCAAATATATTGGCCCAGTCTCTACTACGCGAACGTCAGCAATTTTTCCTTGTTTGGGAAAATCTAGCTAGCACGCACGGAGTGGCGCTTTTCCTAGAAGACCATTCTAGCTGGGGATCCTGGGCGGAGCAAACTCTCGTTAAACTGGATACAGCTTACAGGCAGTCATGCAATGAGCAATCTCAAAGAAGCTCCGAACGGCTTATTTATAAAGAGTTGCATTATGACCTAGGAGCAAGGAACTCTTTCAAAGACACCTTCACAGTAGATCAAATTCGCACCATCTTCAACAATAAATGTTCCTAATATGGTTGGCAACGACAATACATGTTCACTGTGCAATTTGAGAGAAAAAGAGAACATCGTACACTTCATCGGCGTCTGTCCCATTTTGAGGGAGCACCGATTGCTCCATTTCGGCAAGACTGACCTACAACCTCACGAGATAATAAATTATCTTAATGGCGAAAACTGGTCGGCGCTATTTAGTTTTATAAGTCAGGCATTAGGATTCCGGAAACAAATTATTGAAGGACAGTTTTGAAAAACGGCAACACCGCTACTCGGATTCCTAACTACGCAGTTGAACGATCTGATATCTTGGGGAAGAACACTTACTACTACTACTACTTATACTGTGACAAAATTTTCGGGACGACTCGGGCACATTAAGCGACAATTATTGTAACATGCTACCACTTAATATTCTTTTTCTACCCCAAGACAAGAATGTACAATATATCCGCGAAAAACTCACAAATGCATTTCCATCTGTGACATCTGCATCAAATTTACGATATTATTAAAAAATATGCGTTTTCTGCATTTTCGTCATGAATCAGCCCGGACAGCGCGAAGTCCGAGTGCCAGCTCCTTGGTGCGACAGTAAACGACACTCGTAGCCTCCCAGAGCGTGCGTCATATTTAAATGTATGCCTGCGTATAAATAAAAGTTGCCCTGCCATGGAGTCTGTCAGTTAATTTCACGCTGCCAGCCTCCGTGAGTGGGCCGTGATGATGAAGTGCGTTTGCCCTGAGATTGGAGGCCGCAAGTTGTGGAGGGTCCTTTGGACAGAGCAACTCTGCACAAATAAGCATATTGCGGCTTAGAGCAAACAGTACACAGCCATACCCATTTCGATAACTGCAAGTAGGACCTTTTTGTGTATTTTATTGCTGTCATATGTGCGACACAGCAATTGACAGCAATGTTCGCCTATCTTAATTTCATGTCACAACCGAAATTGACGCCCAACGTGTGCGAGTTTGCGGTCACAAGTTGTACCCGATGTCCCCATCCATGGGCAAGTGTTACATTGGGGACAGCTAAAGGGCAGATAAGCGGAGCAATTAAAAGTGGAAATAAAGTTCGTTAAAAGTTGATAACATGCAGTACAAATCGCAGATTTGATTGCTCTTATGTGTGTGTTTATCAGAAAAATACTTGGGCAACAACCAAAATGGGGGTATGACGGGGCTCAACCAAACTTTGCCAAGGTCTTAGCTGCACATTGGCGTCACCTGAAACGTGAGCGCACACATCTTAGCACGAGAGAACGACCTTGAGCTGGTGCAAGGTTTCCTCCGCCAGCTAGTACCAAGCTCCCACGCACAAACTGGGTAAGCTCCAAGTTGCCTCAGTTTCAATTTAAGCTGATTAGCTATGTATAGTCGGTTTGTTGCTTTCTGTGTGTTGCCACTTTCGTTGTCAGGCAAACATCCGCATTAATTGTGCGTGGGCCTTGTTGCATTCATCGGCTTATGTGAATACCAAGCAGGCACCACATCCTTCCCTTAGTTCCAGCAGCGAGCGCTCACCTTCATAGCGGCTTTCAATTCAGCAATCTATTCAGCTTGCATGCTCCACTTCCCCTTTGATTAGGCACATGCGCATTAAAAACAGCCGCTCTTAACTGCTCTGTGTGCTCTTAATATTTCTGCCCTTGGCCATAGCGCCAATATTTCGTCATAGACCACAAGTGTTGTAGCAGTTATCTTTGTGACATGGTTTAATAGTTGCTAATTGTATTCTTTTTACACTGTCAACGGTGTGTTCAGCTTGCCAACATTTTTATACCCTGTACCCATTGAAGTTGTGCAAATGTATGTAACAGGGAGAAGCAGTGGCGTAGATAGGGGGGTGATTAAGATGATCAATCCCCCCCATTGAGTTTACAAATCGGAATTACAACGGACGAAATTGAAGATAAACAAAGCAAATAATCTAAAAACTTGACCTAATTTTTTAAAATAAATAATTTAATAAATAAGGTAAGGTTATACTAAGGAATTCTAATTCCTACCTTCTCTTAGAAACTTGCTAAAATTTCCTTCGATAGATCGCGATTTATAAAAAAGAATTTTCATTGAAAACAATCGTAGGGTACATGTTGGGTACATAAATGTTTTCTTTTTAATTGAAATTGGAAAAATTCAGGTTTTAAAAAAAATATGTATTTATGCTATTATTTTTGCTATTCATCCGATGTCAAAAAAATAATACAAGTAACGCAGAACGACAGAATTCACAGCAATTTACATAGACAGAAACACTTTCTGACAGCACATGAGCATCACAGCAAAGTCAAGGCGCTTCCAATTATTTGATATACTGTGACGAGAGGAAATTTCTGTCTTTCTGCGTACGGGACTTTAACAACAAAATTCAATTCCATTCCCATTTACATAGCTTAGGTCTCACAAGCAAATAATATGCCCAAATTTTGACGAAAGCTTGGCTAAATAGCCGTGATCGCAGATTTTGCATGACCTAAATCTAAAACTATTGTTTCCTAGGGAGGATGATGAATCGGTACCGTATACACCCAGAAAATTTATTTTTTAGATTTCAAAAAATCTAGCCCTAAAATGCTATTGCCCTTATTTTTAGAAAATTTTCCTAATTTTGTGAAATTTTTGCCCTGAATTTAAAAAAAAAAACTAACCATTAAAATGAAAAGCCCTAAAATTCAGAAAAATAATTCTCAAAATTAAGTAAGAAAAAAATATTTCTTATTTTTAGAAAGCTTTTTCAGCTTTTGATTTCTAAAAATTAGGACCTATTTTACCCTGAAATTTAGAAATAAAATGTTAAAAAACAAGAAAATATTTTCTAAATTTTTGGACAGATGCTCGCAGTTTCGAGTTTCGCGAAGTTTCTACATCGATTGTAACTGTCTTTTTTATACCCTTGGAGAGGGTATATTAAAATTGTTCGGATGTTTGTAACGCACAGAAGGAAACATCTCCGACCACATAAAGTATATATATTCTTGATCAGCATGACGAGCTGAGTTGATATAGCCATGTCCGTCTGTCCGTCCGTCTGTCCGTCTGTTTCTATGCTATCTCCTCCGTCAGTTTTAAAGCTATCTCAACCAAACTTTGCACGAAGTCTTTTGGTATAAATACGCTGCACATTTGTCGGAACCGGCCGGATCGGATGACTATAGCATATAGCTGCCATAGGACCGATCGGTTGAAAAAGTAGTTCTAGTGAGAAAAACTTTTTTGTTTTCTATGCTATCGCTCTCAACACTCGTATTTATGAGTTCTTTATGCTTTCACATAATTTCAGCAAATTATATGCAAATCGGGCAACTATATAGTATAGCTGCCATACAAAAGATAGGTCTGAAAAAAGTCTTAGTATGAAAAACTTTTTTTGTTTTTAATGCTATCGCTCCCAAAATCGTTACTGATCAATATGATATGCTAACACACAATTCTGTCAAGTCTGATCCAAATCGGATGACTATAGCATATAGCTGCCATAGGAATGATCGGTCGAAAAAATAGTTTTAGTGAGAAAAACTTTTTTGTTTTCAATGGTAGCGTCTTTGTACGTTCCAGTTATGAATATTATCTGTCTCAACACAATTTTGGAGAATTTGATCAAAATCGGATGAATATATAGACGCGAACAATCATTCCAGTGCTAGTAAAAAGATAGGTCAGATAAGTGGTTGTGGGCTATTTTTTGTTTTTTTAATGCTATCGCCCCAAAATCGTTACTGATCAATATGATATGCTAACACACAATTCTGTCAAGTCTGATCCAAATCGGATGACTATAGCTATAGCTGCCATAGGAATGATCGGTCGAAAAAATAGTTTTAGTGAGAAAAACTTTTTTGTTTTCAATGGTAGCGTCTTTGTACGTTCCAGTTATGAGTATTATCTGTCTCAACACAATTTTGGAGAATTTGATCAAAATCGGATGAATATATAGACATGCTCCAATATATCATGCTCCAAGGGTATATAAACTTCGGTCAAGCCGAAGTTAGCTTTCCTCTATGTTTTGTCTTCGCTTTCTCTTTTGCCTTCAACACGTGTGTGTGTATGTGTGAGCTGAGAGCAGAAATTATGTGTGATGCGTTTGTGCAATGACGAAATAGTTGTGCGTTGACTTTGAGTGTGAGGCGTCAAAAAAATGGAGCAGCTTCTCAAAGAGTTGAAGGGTGAAGCCTTCAAAGAAATTTTTGCTGGTGAGTATTTGTTAACAAAAGGTGTAATTGTGTATATAAATAGAAAGTGCATTGTGTGTAAAAATACTTTAATTTTTATTGTTAGTAGAGTGTGAATGCAAGTGTTTGTATGTATTTTTTTTTTTTTTTTAATTTTGTTGATGGTGGTTTTTTTGTTTGTTTTGTTAATATATTTTTTAAATTTCGAATGTACCAAGATGAGAGATCTAGATAATAGTTTTTATTCTTAGCTGCTCCAAATGCCCAGGTTCGAATGCCTTTGCTGTTTCGCGGTTGTGTTGTGTTTGCACCAATGCTTACGGCTGGAGTGAGAAGGTTAATGCCAGGCAGTACCAAACGGTTCGAGTTCGAGGACGAGTCTGAAATCGAATGGGTTCTGACCGAGGCAAAGCTTTATAGCACTAACCATACAACATATAGACTACTCATTTCATACAACGAAAATGGACACAAAAATTTCTTAGCGACAGGCCCCAGGCCTGTTAGCGGCGGGCCCCGTCGCTCTCTCGCTGCTCTCTCTCTCTCTTCGCTCTCTCATTCTTATGACGCACACTGATTGCGAGAGTTCGCTCGTTCAGTCGCAGAGTGGCGCATCTTCAAGCAGGTTGCTCTGCGCTTGAATATGCGCTTTATATGTATGCGTGTTCATGCATTCACGTACACGGGTGCATGTGTGCGATAATTTCATTTCGACCCAGCAAGAATATTTGGTCTTTTGGTACTTTTCATACTAGGTACCCTAACAATATGGGCATATTCACTATTGGGTTAATGGTAAAAATAAGAATGTTATATGTTATAATATATTTCTTAATGTTTCAGCATACATTTCATATTTGTTTACAAATTCAAATCAGTGGCGCAAGTGAAATGTTTTGCATATATGTATGTATTCGAATGAATAAAAATTCATCTACTGAGATAGGAACAGGGCATATTGCAGTCGGTGTCACTTTAAACACCGACTGCTCTTATGTGGTTGAGAAATCAAGTCAGCTGTTATTGTTGTTATGCGAGCGGATGGTGCCTGCATACCCTACCGACGAATGATTTTTAGGGGAGCGGGAGCGGGCAGAAACAAAAACAGCTGATTGGCTTTGTTTTGTTTACATTTTTTATTGATATTTTTTTCAGGACACTTGTTATGAATTTGGTTTATTGTTGTTATTTAATGATCTAGTTGTATATATTTGTATGTATGTTTGTTTCTTTTAATATTTTCTTTATTTAAAAGTCGCCGCTCGAATTAGTTACCGATAAATATACACACATATACATATATTCACCTGTGTGGAACACTATACAAATCTTCATTTTTTATTTAAATAATATTTTAATGAAAATAATTTAATAATTTTAATTGTTCCAATATTTGTTAATATTGTTGTAAGCACAGGTGTATGTAAGTAATATATGTATTTTAATCGGTATCCAGGGAACACCACGAGGAGGCCATTGCAATTGCAATGGAGTCTTTAATGAAGACTTACGAGTCGACTTGAGATTCCAAAATGCTTTGAAAATCTCCTTGTTCCCCACCTACCTAATAATACCACCTATACATACAAAAAAAAAAAAATTAGACATTTTATAAGAAACTTATTACTGTTTGAGTATTTTTAGTTTTCTTGCACTCGCTGTTGATACAGCTTTTCCTTTCGTATACATTTTTTCTGTCAGCCATTTACTGTTTTTCCTCAGTAAAATTAAAATAAATCCATCTAGCATTTTCATCCTGTGTTCATAACAGGAATGGGTAACCGAAAACCAATTTGAATAAATGCTAGACTTTTCAGTGGCGAGTATACAGGACTGTTTAATTTTTTCCTTTATTCTTTTCATGTAAGGACTTTTGTCAAATATTTTTTTAAAAATATTGTAGTGCATTTGAATTAAAGAGAAATAGTAATCTGATGGAGCTTTCAGTTTCAAACTTTTATCAGCGCAGTCATAATTTTTATTTATAATAAAATGTTCTGTGGAGCATTGTTCTTCTATATTTGTTTTTAATAGATCAGAACACATTTCGCAATCTTTTTTTTGCAGAAATTTAAACAATATATAGCCTGCAAAATATCGCAAGGCATTGCTATCAAATTCGTTTCCAGTTGCAATATCAAAAATATGCTCAATTTCCGTCTCTTCATCTGAGAACATATCGAAATCGGTACTTTCTACTTTATCGGTTTTTACGTCATTGCAAATTGTTTTTAAGCTGCAGTCCTGGATAACATTTATTAACATTGTATCATCATCTGGGCCGCAATTACCAGATACTGATGTGGATGTTAATATTTTCATTGATAGCATTTTGGACATTATGATGTTAAATTCATACATCGTTGGATTATTATTTGTTGCTCCGCGAGCCCTTATTAAATAAAATAGGTTTTCTAAGGGGTCTTGATTCAATTTCGCGGTTGATATATAAAATATTTTCGAGCTCCACACACTTTCAGCTAGTGCAAGTACAGAAGACATGCTCAAAATCATTCCGTCAATGCAATGCACTGCTTGTGGATATTTAAATTCTCCAAAATACTTCCTCATTTCAACGAGGTACTTGTGCACGTTATTATTATTCTGCATTGCACATCTATATGGATTTCTTTCATATAAAACATGGCTATTGAGGCAATCAAAGAGCTTATTTATTTTTTCTATAAAATTTGCCGTAGCTTCTGCGCTATTTCGGCATTCAACAAATCCGCCAGAATCAATCACTGTTCGTATTGCGGCCGCAACAGTGTGGCTAAATATTTGTGTAGCATATTTAACTTTCATTTTTTCAAATGAATTTGGATTAATATGCTTGGCAGTTAATTTGGGACAAAGTCGTGTTGAGTTTCTTGACTCAATCTGGTACAATTTCTTTATTATATCCCAAGATACTTCGCCATCAGGCGTAATTAAATTGTTCTTCATTATTATATTTCTTAATGATTTTATAAGATGTGGGGCATCAAATATTGTAAATATTTCTTTTTCATTAACATTAAAACTCGGCTTGTTTATGTTAACTCCCCATTTTTTGAAAGCTGCTCTATTATTTGAGCCTTGATCGCATATTATAGCTCGTACGTTAAGCCCCAAAGTTTGCATAACTCCAATGTTTGCTTCAACTTTGCTCATGAGGGCTTCATGTTTAATACCGTTAGCCGAAACAGTATAACTTATAACGTACTTCCAATTTTCAAATAATCCTCTAGCCATAAAAACGCATACTTGCTGCCCCAAGAAACGTGTTCTTTTGTCGCCATCGTTTTCAAATCCTTGAATTTCATCGAGTGCGGTATTATATTGCAGTCCTTTTTTATTTTTATTTCATCCAGATAACCTTTTATATCCATGTCTACTGTATATGTTATAATGTTATCAGGACTGCAGCTTAAAAACAATTTGCATGACGTAACGATAAAGAGAAAGTACCGATTTCTATGTTCTCTAGAGACGGAGGCTTTTTTGATATTGCAACTGGAAACGAATTTGTAGCAATGCCTTCGTATTTTGCAGGCTATATATTGTTTAAATTTCTGCAAAAAAAGATTGCGAAATGTGTTCTGATCTATTAAAAACAAATATAGAAGAACAATGCTCCACAGAACATTTTATTATAAAAAAAATTATGACTGCGCTGATAAAAGTTTGAAACTGAAAGCTCCATCAGATTACTATTTCTCTTTAATTCAAATGCACTACAATATTTTTAAAAAAATATTTGACAAAAGTCCTTACATGAAAAGAATAAAGGAAAAAATTAAACAGTCCTGTATACTCGCCACTGAAAAGTCTAGCATTTATTCAAATTGGTTTTCGGTTACCCATTCCTGTTATGAACACAGGATGAAAATGCTAGATGCATTTATTTTAATTTTACTGAGGAAAAACAGTAAATGGCTGACAGAAAAAATGTATACGAAAGGAAAAGCTGTATCAACAGCGAGTGCAAGAAAACTAAAAATACTCAAACAGTAATACGTTTCTTATAAAATGTCTAATTTTTTTTTTTTGTATGTATAGGTGGTATTATTAGGTAGGTGGGGAACAAGGAGATTTTCAAAGCATTTTGGAATCTCAAGTCGACTCGTAAGTCTTCATTAAAGACTCCATTGCAATTGCAATGGCCTCCTCGTGGTGTTCCCTGGATACCGATTAAAATACATATATTACTTACATACACCTGTGCTTACAACAATATTAACAAATATTGGAACAATTAAAATTATTAAATTATTTTCATTAAAATATTATTTAAATAAAAAATGAAGATTTGTATATTGTTCCACACAGGTGAATATATGTATATGTGTGTATATTTATCGGTAACTAATTCGAGCGGCGACTTTTAAATAAAGAAAATATTAAAAGAAACAAACATACATACAAATATATACAACTAGATCATTAAATAACAACAATAAACCAAATTCATAACAAGTGTCCTGAAAAAAATATCAATAAAAATGTAAACAAAACAAAGCCAATCAGCTGTTTTTGTTTCTGCCCGCTCCCGCTCCCCTAAAAATCATTCGTCGGTAGGGTATGCAGGCACCATCCGCTCGCATAACAACAATAACAGCTGACTTGATTTCTCAACCACATAAGAGCAGTCGGTGTTTAAAGTGACACCGACTGCAATATGCCCTGTTCCTATCTCAGTAGATGAATTTTTATTCATTCGAATACATACATATATGCAAAACATTTCACTTGCGCCACTGATTTGAATTTGTAAACAAATATGAAATGTATGCTGAAACATTTGCAAATTTGCTTTGTGTCTATGACAGCGGTGGGCAGCAAAAACAACGAAAAGCGTACAACAACAACATTTTTTTCGTACTTGTCTTTCGATCAGCGCGTGTTAGATGCAAAATCTATTGCGTTGTCGCTGGTATGCCTGCCTTCGAGTAACGACGCGGCGCGTGGCGCCAGAAAGAGACAGAACAGCGACTTCTTCTTCTCTGCTCAAATCCTTGTTTGCCAGCACTGACGCCTGCGCCCCCGCGTCTTGTGACGACGAATAAGCAAAATCTAGTTGCGCACGCAGACAAACCAATGCAAATGCAGTGTAAAAATTCACGACTTTTTGTTTTTAATTATGACTTTCTATTTATTTCTTTTCTAGAATTCGGCTTCACAACGAAAACGTTATTGCGTACAATGTATATATGTATATAAAAAAATTAATTTAAGCATTTGTAAGATTATATTTAGATAAAATAAAAGCAATTAAAAAATACCTTTTCTTATTTTTTTAAATATTTGGCGCTGATTTTGAGAAAAAAGTCCCTATTTTTTAAGGTAAGCTTTTCATAAGAATAAGACACTTTTTCCTTGATTTTAGAAAAGCCCCTGAATAATATTCAGAAAGAATTTTTATATTATTTATGGTGCCACACTGCTAAAAAACAAGACAATTTTTCTCAATTTTAAGTACCATAGAATTTAGAAACTCTATTTCCCCTTTGTATGAAACGACTTTCTATATTTAAGAAATTTCTTTCTAAATCGTATTACCACTAAACCATTATTTCAAGAAATATACGGTTATATTTTTTATGAAAGGCCTTTTCTAAAATTAAAGCGAACTGACCCAAGGCGCAAAAATATGGGCGATTTTCTTAATTTAAGGGCGATTTTGGCCTATTTTAGAAAGAAAATTTTGTGGGTGTAGGCAACCAGCTCTTTTTGATGTGCAATGCATATGTTGTTTACAGTTGTGAACAAGAGCGACTTTTTCCGACCTAGAGTCAGCTAAACTCACAAATTATTGTTTCCTACGTAAATAAGTTGATCATATTTGAAAAATTCCCTAATTTTATTAAAACATAAGCCAAACTTTTATTAAAAAATGGTCAAATTATTTTCCTGTGGGTAGTTAACACGAATTGAATGCTTATTGTTTTAGCGGATTGTGTATAAATACTTTTAAACTCTGTCGATTAAAAAAAAATTTTTGACTGCGGCGCTTTTTTTCTTTTGGAAATATTTGACAAACAATTGTGGAAACGGAACTTGTAAATTTTTATGAAATATTGCTCTTTTCTGCGGTCAAACGTGGCAGTTCGCTCTTCATATACCGCGAGATCGTGTTTATGTTTGAAAATGAAATTATTTTGTGAATCATCCTTTTTATGACCACTCAGTTTGCCCCTCACTTGAAACATTTTTTAGACTATAAAAACCCTTCAGTACGCTGCACTACCACATGGGTGTAGAATTCGGTACTTACTAGTAACCAGCGGTACTTACCTCTCAATCCACCAGCAATTCAATTCAGTACTTACTTTTTGCATGGCATGTCCTAGGGGGTAACCAATCGCCACCTCTTCGCTTTACATGTAAGTAGTGGGGTAAGTACCGAAAAGTGTTGGTACCGTAAGTACTTACCGTAAGCACTAACTGTAAGTACTTACTGTAAGTACCTCCAAGATGGTTGTACCGTAAGTACCTCCAGACATTACCCCCGTCAGTACCTCTGTAAGTACCTCCAAGGTGGTTGTACCGTAAGTACCTCCAGACAGTTCCCCCGTCAGTACCACTGTAAGTACCTTCAATTCGCACTAGTGTAGGTACCTGTAAGTACCTTTAATTCACACTAGTGTAGGTACCCACTAGGTGGTAATGCAAGAAACAAGCCCTCATAAAAATAAGTGCTATGTTATGTTTAATTTGTAATTTTTTATTTATATTTATTTTTATTTTTCTTCATGACAATTATATTATTATTATCTAATTTTATTTTTTAACTTTTCTTTGTGTACTGTTGGATCGTGCATGGAAATAGAATCTGAAAAAAATAAGGCAATGAATTGCACAGCATTACAAAAATATATTACTTAACATACCCAGCAGACCTGCCTGCAAATTGTTAGTGTAATTTCGAGCATGCACATATACATATTGATATTTTGCATTTTGTCATTGCTTCGCTTTTCGTGCAACAGACCCGCAAGCGTAAAAAAAAACAACATTCGGCAGATCTCGGCCTACCTGACAGTCTGTGTGTGCGTCGCGACTCGTCGTTTACTTTGGGAGTGACGTTGCTATACCAAAAGGGTACTCTGGTCGGCACCCTATCGTAGGTACTTACTGCAGTACTTACTCGTAAAGCGATTGGGTGGCGATCGCCACCAGTAAGTAGTCCATGTAAGTAGTGCAAGTAGCTATCGCCACCAGCCGTACTGAAGGGAAGCATTTGAGTTTAAACTAAAATTTTTCAATTTTGATATAAAGATAAAGATTTAAATAGAAACCATGGCTGATCGCCAAAACTTTATTGCATGTTGATTCTTGATAGTTCGCGGTCCATCAAAGAAATTTTTTGAGCTTAGGGTGTCTTATGGCCCTATTCTCTTTCAGCAAAAAATTTTTTTCGACTTTTTTTTTGCATTTTTTTATAGCTTGGACATTTAAGAATATAACCCTAAAAGGGTTTTTTGAAATTCGAAATACTTTAGAAGATATAGCCTTTTAGTCAAACAATGTCTTTTGCTAAAACAAGAAATTTTTGACTAAATAAATTTCGAGTAAATAAAGCTGTGAAATATCGGCTGGTTCTTTAATTTGTACTTATACTTGTTGTCGCCTTAGATCGATATCGATTATTAATCGACCTTTAATCGATAATTATCGAAGGCTATGCTACACAATGCTCAGACTGATTAATCCGCTCAGAAACTAGAGCTGCGGCCTTATCTAAAGAAGGCAAAATGGCACGCAGAACAGAGGGAGCTGCTCCTGAAAACAGTTTTTTTGAAGAAGAGGAAGGTCCGCTGTATGCAGCTGGCATTGCCGACTAATATAAAGTATACAATATCTGTAATATTTTTGGTTACTTTCTAAGCAACTTTTTCGGACTGCCAAGCCACTTTTCTCCAGTTCTACTGAACCGATTTTGATGAAATGATATGCAATCGACGCAGAATTATCATCATTCTAGAACTGCATTTTTTAGTTTTTAGTTTTTTTTAGCTATTTCCCCAAAAAAGGAACTTCAAACTTTAAACGCGTTTATCTCGAAACCACGTTTTTCGAACTGGCGGCCATGATATCTCCAGTTACACTGAACCGATTTTGATGATTCAAACTGAAATCGACGCAGAATTGTCAAAATTCTGGCCCGTAGTAAAAGAAATTTTGCGATTTTTTTTTTACTTTTTTTTTACACTAAACTACAAAAAAATGGGTCCAAATTCGATTTGTCAATTTAAAGTGGCCGCCATTTTGTCAAAAAAAATCGCAAAATTTTTATTTTACTACGGGCCAGAATTACATCTATGCTGATCATAACCCTATATTTTTTATATAGGCCGGAATCGTGGCCGCCAGCACCATGCCTTTTTTTTGAGGGCCAACTTTGACGGTGCCATCATCTATGGACAGCCCCTATATCGCGGCGAAAAATTTTTTTTTATTTTCTTTCATTCATTACTAATTCAATAAAAAAAATAGAGGAAAGCTAACTTCGGCTCGACCGAAGTTTATATACCCTTGGAGCATGATATATGCTGCCAGTTTGATATGGCTATACGATAAATTCATCAAAAAAGTTTTTCTCACTAGAACTACATTTTGGACCGATCGTTCCGATGGCAGCTATATGCTATAGTCATCCGATTTGAATCAAACTTGACAAAATTGTGTGGTAGTATATAATATTGATCTGTACAAAGTGGGAGCGATAGCATTGAAAACAAAAAAGTTTTTCTTACTAAGACTTTTTTTTCGGATCTATCTTTTGTATGACAGCTATACTATAAAGTTGTCCGATTTTGATAAATCTCGGTGAAATTATGTAAAATCATAGAAAACTTATAAATACGGGGGTTGGGAGCGATAGCATTGGAAACAAAAAAGTTTTTCCCACTAAAACTTTTTCAGATCATCTTTTGTACAGCTATACTATAAGTTGTCCGTTTTAATAATTCTCGGTGAGTATGTGAAATCAGAAAACTTATAAATACGGGGTTGGGAGCGATACGTTGGAAAACCATCAACCGATCGTTCCAATGGCAGCTATATGCTATAGTCATCCGATCAGGCCAGTTCCGACAAATGTGCAGCGTATTTGTACCAAAAGACTTCGTGCAAAGTTTGGTTACGATAGCTTTAAAACTGACGGAGGAGATAGCATAGAAACAGACGGACAGACGGACGGACAGACGGACACGGCTATATCAACTCAGCTCGTCGTGCTGATCAAGAATATATATACTTTATTTGGTCGGAGATGCTTCCTTCTGTGCGTTACAAACATCCGGACAATTTCAATATACCCTCTCCAAGGGTATAAAAACAAAATTCAAATATCTTTTTGCGTTTTCAAATAAGAATTTTTTCAAAAAAGGTCCAAAAACAGCAAGCTGAAGGAGAATAGGACCTTATAGTAGGCAATTAATTACCTTATATTCTTGAAGCAAGTCGGTTCAATATATTTATTTTTCATTATTTATTTAACATTTGACGAAAAGCTTGTACATACTTTTGTATAATATTATACATAACCTGCACTTTTCAAAATTCTTTTAAAAAGAAACCATAGATAAAATCCGAAATTTTTTTAATGAAAATTCTTTATAATTCGGCGTCTATTGAAAGACTCTTTTTTTAATTTTGTGATGGCCGGAATACTAGACTATTACCGATAACAATAAAAAACGAGAAGGCCAAGCTAACTTCGTCTTTGCCGAAGTTTTTATACCCTGCAAATGTTTGGATACATCAGAGTTTACGAACGCCAGCATTAAAACAAACTATTTTTCTAAATAAAACCCATTTTCCGACCGATAGTTCCTATGACAGCTATAAGATCCTTCCATAACTTCCAAATTTTTGTAAAAGCGCATAATATTTATAATTGCTGAAGTGAGACACGTTAACATTAAAAACAAAAAAGTTTTTCTCACAAAGACCCACTTTTCTACCGATAGTTCCTATGGCAGCTATAAGATACAGTCATCCGATCCGGTCGGTTCCGACATATTATCAGTGTGCAGTAAAAAGAAGACTCTGTGCAAAGTTTCAGCTTGATAGCTTTAAAACTGAGAGACTAGTTTGCGTAGAAACAGACAGACAGACAGACGGACAGACAGACGGACGGACAAAGCTCAATCGACTCAGCTCGTCGCCCTGATCAAGAATATATATAGTTTATAGGGTCGGAAATGAATATTTCTATGCGTTGCAAACTTCTGGGCAATATTATAATACCCTTTGCAAGGGTATAAAAATAGAGGAAAGCTAACTTCGGCTCGACCGAAGTTTATATACCCTTGGAGCATGATATATTGAAGCATGTCTATATATTCATCCGATTTTGATCAAATTCTCCAAAATTGTGTTGAGACAGATAATACTCTTAACTGGAACGTACAAAGACGCTACCATTGAAAACGAAAAAGTTTTACTCACGAAAACTATTTTTTCGACCGATCATTCCTATGGCAGCTATATGCTATAGTCATCCGATTTGGATCAGACATGACAGAATAGTGTGTTAGCACATCATATTGATCAGTAACGATTTTGGGAGCGATAGCATTAAAAACAAAAAAGTTTTTCATACTAAAACTTTTTTCAGACCTATCTTTTGTATGGCAGCTATACTATATAGTTGCCCGATTTGCATATAATTTGCTGAAATTATGTGAAAGCATAAAGAACTCATAAATACGAGTGTTGAGAGCGATAGCATAGAAAACAAAAAAGTTTTTCTCACTAGAACTACTTTTTCATCCGATCGGTCCTATGGAAGCTATATGCTATAGTCATCCGATCCGGCCGGTTCCGACAAATGTGCAGCGTATTTGTACGAAAAGACTTCGTGCAAAGTTTGGTTACGATTGCTTTAAAACTGACGGAGGAGATAGCATAGAAACAGACGGACGGACGGACGGACAGACGGACGGACAGACGGACAGACGGACATGGCTATATCAACTCAGCTCGTCACGCTGATATATACTTTATGTGGTCGGAGATGCTTCTTTCTATGCGTTACAAACATCTGGACCATTTTTTATATACCCTCTCCAAGGGTATAAAAACGAGAAGGCCAAGCTAACTTCGTCTTTGCCGAAGTTTTTTAACCTTAGCAAAGGTTACAAAAACATCAGAGTTTAAGAACGCCAGCATAAAAATTATTCTAAATAAAACCCACTTTTCGACCGCTAGTTCCAAATATATGAAAGCTTAAATATAATTTAAAACGCCAATATTAATAATCGGTGATGTGAGATACGTTACAAAATTAAATTTTTTTATTTTTTTTGGGGATTTTTATTAAAAATTTTAATTTAATATTAAATAAGACCTAAACAAGAATCCAGGTTTCAATGTGTTCCTTGGGTTTTTATTTCAGGATGTTCTATATTGTAGTTTTAATTCTAGGGGCTTAGTTAAAGTGTGCTGGATTACGATGTCCGCCGGGGTTCCTGGTTGGTTCGATCCTCTTCTCAGTCTATGGGTGCCGGTTCCTAGTATCTCGTTCCGGCTACTCTCTATGGGGGTTGAAGAAATCAGATGTCGGGCCCAATCGGGAGTTCCTACTCTGGGTGGGACGTTATATCTAAGAATAAGGGACAGTAAGAAATACCTGCTCCATAGAGTTTTATAACTCTGGGGAGGATTTGCCTCTCAAGATACACAAGAACGGGGTGGATGCACTACAGCTCCGTAGAATATTGCAATTCTGGGGGAGGATTGACGGTCCACGAAGACACAAGGGATTGGCTATCCAAGGATTAGAGACGAGTGGATGCACTGGCTGCTCCGTAGAGTATTAGAACTCTGGGAGTGATTGGCTATCCAGGATTAGAGACGAGTGGGATGCTGCTCCGTAGAGTATTAGAACTCTGGGGGAGGATTGGCTATCCAAGGATTAGAGACGGAGTGGATGCACGGCGCTCCGTAGAGTATTAGAACTCTGGGGAGGATTGGCTATCCAAGGATTAGAGACGAGTGGATGCTGCTCCGTAGAGTATTAGAACTCTGGGGAGGATTGGCTATCCAAGGTACGCAAGAACCAGGAGGATGCACTACGGCCGTGTAGAGTATTGAAACTCTGGGGAGGATTGGCACCCTAAGATACGCAAGACCAAGGTGGGTGCACTACGGCTCCGTAGAAAGTATTATAACTCTGGGGAGGATTGGCAATCCACGACAAATACTACCATTACCACTTGCAAACTACGATGCTAGGATCTTCTGCTGACTTACCTTTTTGCGCTTCGAGCTCTGTTGACTCAGTGCTTCCTACGCGCTGGTGACGGCCTTTTATATGCTTTGCTCCTCTCGGCTCACGCCATTGTGAGTTCTTTTTAGGGTTGCCCTCGATAGTTATCGAGTTGTTAATCGATATCGATCGAGGGCGCCACAGCTTGTCCGTTAGGTTCTTCAAATTCAATTTTATATTTGCATCATTTTATTTGTGCGTGCTGGGACAGTGCGTCACACTCCCCCTCATTTCGAAGCCCGCGCCATAGATTTACCGGGAGACTCTTTGCCGAACGTCCGATTTTAAATGACGTAGTTTCGGTCTTTCTCCTGAACCTAAACCGTCTCTGGGTGTGCGCCTTCTCGTATCTTCATCCGTGTTTCCACCGCCGCCTGCATATCCTCTCAGATACCAAGCATTCGGGTGCTACCTCCCATCCCTCAGGATTGTGATCTCGGCTTTTGCAAAGGCCTCGTTGCTCCACTCCAG
The DNA here is from genome assembly GCA_018904235.1 of Lordiphosa stackelbergi. Classification (NCBI taxonomy): domain Eukaryota; kingdom Metazoa; phylum Arthropoda; class Insecta; order Diptera; family Drosophilidae; genus Lordiphosa; species Lordiphosa stackelbergi. The sequence continues at coordinate 31,494 of JAEIFU010003016.1, forward strand.
TTCTAGGATGTCTCGGTCTGGCGTTTGGGTTCCATCCTCTCTTTTCTTCTTGGCTTCCACGCTGGTGGCCTGTTGGTGGTTTTAACCTTCGGCTCCATTCTCCATCGCCTGCCGCTTTGTCCATGGCCCTCGTACGCTACGACCTCCTGTGTGTCGTTACGACCTCCCGTGGTCGTTGTATCGCCCGTCATGCTGCGTCGGCCCTTCGTCTGGCCACCCGCTTGGCCGGTCTTCGTGGGTCAAGCCCTCCACACTGGGTACTACGATGGCGCTTGCTACCATTTCTTCCCGTACCCCCGCAACTGTCTTCCGAAGAGTGGCTGATTTTAGACTTAGACACTGCCATTCATTGGCTGTTTTTGGCAGTACCTCCAGCCACTGGGTTTTCCGGATGGCATCCTGCAGCTTCTTCGACCTTTGGGCGAAGCTCTCCTTAGGATTTTTTAAATTTTCTTCCATCTTGCTGAAAGAAGAATCGTTTGTTACTGGGACGTTAGATGGGATTGGGGTTGTTGCAAATTTACTACGGTACGACACACAGCTACTTCTTTGTGTTGCCCTCCTTCACGGGCTTAATGTCGGCAATATGTACTGCTGTTCTTTTCTTCCGTCTTCTTTGGCCCAGATGATAACCGGTGATATGAACCTTTTACCCTATACGGTCCCTCAAATTTCGGCGCTAATTTTTGAAAATTGTCCACTGCTTTTGATAATACATATGGCTCCGTATCCATACACTTTGTCCTATCTTCGGCTTCCATTCCTGTCCGCGCAAGTTGTAGCACTTTGCCTGTTTGGTCAAGCTGCGAGTTCTAAATTTTGTCTTGCGATTTCGCACGTTTCTTTCTATTCGCGTGGTTCTTTCCTCAGCCGTTTAAATACTATACCCGAACCCATGGTTACTTCATCAAAAAAGTTGCCTGGTAGTCTCAGCCTTCCCCCAGCAGCAGTAGCGCCGGACTATATCCTGTTGATTCTGAGACACTGCTATTAAATGCCAGCATTATCTCGAAGGTAATCGTCCCACTTCGTGTGCCTGTCTCCTGAAAACTGAGCAATCATTGGCTTTGATAGTTCGGATTAGCCCGCTCTGTGGGGTTCTCCTGTGGGGTATAGGGTGCCGTAAATCTTTGATGGACTCCTAGCTCCTTCATCATCTTCCCGTTTTCTTGCTAGTAAACTGACTCCGCTGTCCGATATCGTGATCTTTGGTGTTCCCCCCCCGTGCTAGTATTCTTTCTCGAAATATTTTTGAAACGATTCCGCAGTTGCTCGTCTCATTGCTGCGATCTCAACTATCAAAAATCTGTCCAAAAAAAACAATCATCATGGTATTTCCATGTGTTGTCTTTGGTAATGGTCCCACGAAGTTCACGCATACTGTTTCATGGTGCTTGCGCTATGTTCGTCAGCATTTTTCCTGTTTTTTGTTGCTGCGTTTGCTTATACTGCCGACATGACTGGCACCCTGTTACATATTTTGATATATCGCGGTTCATTCCTGGCCAATAGTACTTCGACTTCACTCTCTTTGTTCTGCGTATACCTGCAAGTGACCTGCTTCTGGGTTCGAAATGTGTTTCAGTAAGTACTCTGAGGCGGTCCTCTTTGCTACGCATAGTTTCCATGGCTGAGGGTCTTCATCTGTGTGGTTTGGAATGTGCCTATACAGTCTCTCATTCTCGATTGTAAAATCCGGGTGGGCTTGAGGGCGTTCCGTAATTTCTTTGAGTTTCGCTTTTATCCATGTACATTCCATAGCTTCGCTTGAGGAAACTTCTTCCGTCGGCAATCTTGATAGCCCGTCTGCTACAGCATTCAGTTTTCCTCGCCTATACCTTATTTCGAACGAAAAAGATTGTAGACCCAGTGCCCATCTGGCTACACGCCCCGATGGACTTTCGACTGAGTTGAGCCATTTTAGGGCTAGATGATCTGTTATCACTATGAAGTGATAACCTTCAAGATACATTTTCATCTTGTGGATACCCCAATAAATTGCCAGACATTCTTTCTCTGTAGCTGAGTACTTTGTTTCCTCCTTTTTCAGTTTTTTACTCGCGTAAGCGATCACGTGTTCTCCGTCGCTACTTGTGTCAACACTGCCCCACTCCGCAGTCGCTGGCGTCCGTCTGCAATATAAATTGTTTGCTGAAGTCCGGGCATGCAAGTATGGGTGCCTCTCTGTCAAACTAAGCTTGAGGTCTTCGAACGCTTTTTGTTGTTTTCGCCCCATGAAAATTTTTTTTTTTCCTTTCTTTAGTAATTCTTGAAGGGCCTTAGCTCTTCCCGTGAAATTTGGTACGAATCTCCTGTACCAAGAAGCTACTCCTAGAAACTGTGTACTCCTTTGTTGTTTTTGGGCTTTTAGCCCCTTTATTGCTGCCACTTTCTCTGGGTCAGTGTGGATTCCTCGGTCGCTGACCATATGCCCTAGGTACTTCAGTTCCTTTTTGAAAAATGACACTTTCCGGGTTTATTTTTTGCTTTGCCTTTGAAGCCTTTCTGAACACTTCCTCGAGTTTTTCCAAGTGTTCTTGCTTGTTCTACCCATGACAATTATGTCATCCAGGTATGCGAACGCAAATGGTTCCATTTCAGGCCCTATTA
>JAEIFU010003017.1:0-34059 GCA_018904235.1 Lordiphosa stackelbergi
TCACACTAACTGCTTTCCTTACGTTTTTTATTTTGATGTCGAGGTGTAAGAGCTGGCTATTAATTTTATAATTTCATATAAATAGCAGTTTTTAAACAACATTAAAAACATGGCCACGGCTGAAGCCCAAATCAATGTGAATACAAATTTGCAAAAGCAGGATCTTAGCAATTTGGTAAGTGCAGAGCGCGCCCTCCAAAAAAACTGACAGTGCATCATTTTGGTTTCGTCGTGGTGTGAGTGTGTGTGTGTGTGAGTGGGAAAGTTGTACGCGTCCTCAAAATTATGCCGCCTTCCTATGAAAACAGCGGGAAGCGGTGCTGCTGCAATATAGTATTTTCAGGCCTAAGGCCAGAAAAATCTACTTACAACTTGAAAAAATTCACCAACAACAACAAAAATAAATAAATTTTTTGCACTAGCTTTGTTGCTCAGTTTGGGGGAGGGAGGCCAGAAAGCAGCACGTGGCGTTCAGTTCTCAATAGATTTTCAAAGATTTTCCACCTACCCTGAGGCATATGTTGGGAATGTGTTTGGCCAAATGGCCAGGCACTTTGAGTTTTAAGTGAAATAAATGGTTCAACTGTTGCTAACAAAAGCTGATGCAATGTCAAAGACGACTCTAACCTCAAAATGTACGGCTTTTCTGCACACACACATACATGCAGACAATAGCGCGCACGCAGGCACGCACACACACATAGAGGGAGGGGCAGAGTTATTGAAACCTTTACTCATTCATTTTGCCTTACAGGAAATCAGCAATCTTAACCCACTCTCGCCTGAAGTCATCTCCCGACAGGCCACCATCAACATTGGAACAATTGGCCATGTAGCACACGGTAAATCTACCGTGGTAAAGGCCATCTCTGGAGTACAGACGGTTCGCTTCAAAAATGAATTGGAACGCAACATTACAATTAAGCTCGGTGAGTGGACCAACAACAAAACATAAAGCATGATTACACTACTAATCTATGGAGTACTAAGTTGAACATAGGATTACCTTAAACGGGTGGGGGGAAGCAACTACAACTACATATATTTGAGGCAAATGGTGCCCTAATACAGACTCGATCTCCTTATAACTTTTAAACACGGAACATAAGCTGGGATGCAAGTGCATTCTTTTGATTACATTACAAAGGAGTTAAACCTTGAAGACTGACTACTCTATCACCTGTGCTTCAATTTTTGGCTCTTGCAAAATTTTTGGGATTCAATGACTTTTTTTTTTGGCAAAAATCGTACTCTTTCCCCCGCTTCCTAGTCTCAGACTAATGTTTTCCGTTGCATTAGGGTTCCAAAACAGTTTTGTGATAAAAATTATTTATTAAGAATTCTTTAAAAATCTTTTTTTTATATTTTCGGGCGCTGATTTATATTTATAATAGCAAAGGGTCTTAATTTTCATATAATGAATATTATTTTTTGGCCAGTCCAGGCTGTAATTTTGTTTAAGAATAAAAACCTTGGCTTACTTCTTGTCTTAAATTTTCTTCCATCAAGTCTCTGTTAAATGGTCGCCGCAGGAATATATGACTTTACTCTTTTAATGGTATTTTCCACCTCATTAAGGCAGTGTGGCCGGAATATGAGGTCCAAAAGTTGGCTAAATTTGAAAAAATGAAGTCTATATGTTTTTTTAGTCCATAAACTAGCTTCAATTCTCAAAATTTGCGGCTAAAGTGAAAATGGAAGCTGTTGTGACAGAATCCAGATATTTGATTCTGCTCCCTGTCTAAGACTGATGTTTTTTGATGCTATTGGGTTTTATTTAATATATAAATTTTATTATATGAAGTTTACTAAAAATAGCAGCAAAAAGGGTCAGATTTTCCATAAGATTAATGATTTTTGAAGCTTGTTCATCCATACGGGTTACATGTTACATGTCTTAATTGGTGTCTTAATATAGCTCCTACAGTTCGTAATTAATTTGAATGCGAAAGTTATTACCAACTTAAAGAATCCACAAAACCCTCCGAAGTAGTTTTTGCTCGAACCCGTCAATTGGCCGCCTCATCCGCTGCTGTTAGTGCACCGTATTGCAGAACTGGGATGATAAGAGCGACTTACATAGCGCTAATTTCGTTCACTGGCTACCGGTATTTCTAGTTAAACAAAATCCTTTATAACCTTAAAGCTGTACTCCCCCCATTGCATTGTGGGCCGTATCGTCAAATAATTGGCATAAAGTCTACTGTTGTAGATATCGAGCTAAAACTTCGCATATTTGATAAATATAACATTCTAAATATTAAAACCAAATTTTAAGAAAATTTGACCACGCCTAAACCAACCGCCATTATATGGCAATATTGCGTGTACGTGATCTTAAAACAAAGTTTTAAGAACTGTGAATTAAAAGTTAAAATTTTAATTAAAAATTAATTTCTTGTAATTTATAGTCAAATTTTAAGCGTACATTCCTTTAGTTGGCCAAATATCCAGTTTTTAGGAGCGGTAGAGTTGCCATCCATACGTCAATCAGCGTTGCATGACAGAGTTCAAGCCTATCTTCAAGTTTAAAGCACCGTAAAAGCCGCAAATAGTATAACTATTATCTTTTAAAACACACTTTCTTCTTTATTTTGACATACATGACATACACGCACAAGGTTGGTTTTACTCCACAGAAGACTTGCACCTTGATTAAGTTTTCTCTACTTAGGGACAACACGAAACAACACACTTTAATGAACCATATTTAGGGTGTTCACTTTATTGAGCACATAGGAACTTGGGCAGGTTTGCCTGACCAGTATTGTGAGCAGCCCCTCTGTGCACGAAATTTTTGCACAATTACGTTTGATATTTTGCCTGTTATGTTTTCGAGATTTGGTGAGAAAAAATTACATAAAGAAAAAATGCCAAAAGCATTAAAGATATTCTTCTGGAATGGAAAGCAAGCGAATTATATCACTCCTCTGTTTAAGCACAAGTGCCCGACTTTTCGTAGTCAGGGTCTGCGTCGAGCAAGCTGTGCACAATTTGGTCAGAGTAAATTGTTGTTGAAAATGCTCACACTTCTTCCCAAGTGCCTATGTGCTCAACAAAGTGAATACCCTAATTGAATATTATCAAAAAATGCTTGCATTTATTTATTCTACATACCCTGGCCTTTATTATCTACAATTTTCCATAATTTGTGTGCATCTTTACACGACGTGCAAGTCCACAAAGTTAATAAATATTTGACGCCAATCACAAAGTGATTGTTTTAGTGACCTTTTTGATTGAAAATCGTAGAACTTTTTTAGGCAGGCTCTAGGTCATTAAGTTATGGATATTGTCCACAACTTTTCTAAAAAAAGACACGCACAACACTAAAAAGGAGGCTGGTTTACAGTATAACGCTATTCCATGAATACCAATTCAATCTTCAGCTGTCTGCGCCTGTCCTTAGTGTGTTGGCAAAGGTTGCCTCATGACAGAATTGCTATGAATGCTGGGGAATCCCAAAGGCAAGCTTATAGCAAAAACCGACATCAGCACCAAATGCCAAAAACACTGAGGCTTTGAGTGTTGTGTGCATCCCGAAATCGGACCTTCTGTCATCAATCAATTTTATCGCATCAATCACTGCACACAACACCTGACTTTGATAATCGATAACAATTTCAGGGTTGCCAATATATCAAAAATATTATTCGATTCTTTGTACATAAACTATATAGCTTAAAGGTGTGCCATTAAAAAGGAGTTTTGTTTCCATGAAATTTTCGACTTTATGCCAAACAATCGGCCATTGGGTCCAATGTGCATTGCAACAGTCTAGTCTTCGTTTACCGCTAGTACCATCTGATTCGACTGCTTCTCAATCTGTAAAAAGGCTCTGCTTACCGACAGTATAACAAATAATCCTTAAATCTTTATAAACACTCTGTCAAAGTATTTTCTACATTAGAAGATTAGATTTTGGTATCAAATAGCTGTTATTTGTCTGTGTCTGACAATGTGAATATCTGGTCTGTGATGGACTTACCAAGCTAAGTTCCAATAAAATTTATTCAATGTCTGCACGGTCTTCTTTTTATACCCTTGCAAAGGGTATTATAATTTCGCCCAGAAGTTTGCAACGCATAGAAATATTCATTTCCGACCCTATAAACTATGACGAGCTGTATCGATTGAGCTTTGTCCGTCCGTCCGTCTGTCTGTTTCTACGCAAACTAGTCTCTCAGTTTTAAAGCTATCGAGCTGAAACTTTGCACAGAGTCTTCTTTTTACTGCACTCTTCTAATATGTCGGAACCGACCGGATCGGATGACTATATCTAATAGCTGCCATAGGAACTATCGGTCAAAAAGTGGGTCTTTGTGAGAAAAACTTTTTGTTTTTAATGTCAACGTGTCTCACTTCAGCGATTATTAAAATTACACGCTTTTACACAGATTTGGAAGTTTATGTCAAAATCGGATGACTACATCTTATAGCTGTCATAGGAAGTAGCGGTGGAAAAGTGGGTTTTATTTAGAAAAATAGTTTGTTTTAATGCTGGCGTTCTTAAACTCTGATGTATTAAAACATTTGCAAGGGTATAAAAACTTCGGCAAAGATGAAGTTAGCTTGGCCTACTCGTTTTTTTACATATTTTTGAGAGGGGATTTATATATTTTATTATCACTAGCGATTTGCCAAATCGCTCGAATATTTTCGCCATGCCACAGAACTTCGAGCGAATTCATATTTTAAGCATGTTCACAAACCCTTTCAAACTTGACTGCGTAGGGTAGCCGTCCTGCAAGTGCAACTTAGATTAAGCCTTTTCATGCGTTTTTGACTAATATTTTGAAATGTTAGCTATTTGGTTAGTTCTTTTTTAAACAAAACAAACTTTTTTTCTTTAACTGAGTTAAATTTTTTTATTTCTCACACAAAAAATTCAAATAAAAACGATACCTTGCAACTCTAGCTACTGTACGCATACGAGAAAACTGCGAACGTTAATGTAAGCAAGAGATTTGATTACAATCGACGATTAAGGAAGAAGCAAATCCGTAAGGAGACGCTAGAGGGCCCCCCGTTTTTTTCCTCCTTATGTTTTTTTTTTTTTTAAAGAAAAAAGAAAAAAAAAAAAATTGGGGGGCCGCCGCAAAAAAAATAAAAAAAAGGGGGGGGGGGGGGGGGGGCAAAAAGTGATGTTTTTTGCTGCCGGCGCGCCACCCCCCTTCCCCTCCCTTTTTTCTCTTTTTTTTAAAGAAAAAAAATTTTGGTGTGGAGTTGTGGGTGGTGGTTTTCGCTTTTTTTTTTTTTTTAAATTTTTTTGGAATGAAAAAAAAAATAAAAAAATTTTTTTGTTTTTTTTTTTTTTTTTTTTCTTGGTGGTGCCGATATATTAAAAATATAATTTTTGTAGTGGGGGAATGAATTATAAAAAAAAAAAAAAAAAAACAAAAAAAAAAAAATTTTTTTTTTTTATAATTTTTATACCCTGTTCTCATTAAAAATGCTCGGAAAAAGGGGATCATGAAGTTGTGCAAATGTATGTAACAGCCAGAAGGAAGCACCTCCGACCCCATAAAGTATATATATTCTTGATCAGCATCAACAGCCGAGTCGATTTAGCCATGTCCGTCTGTCCGTCTGTCCGTCCGTCCGTCTGTCCGTCTGTCTGTCTGTATGAACGCGTCGATCTCAGAGACTGTAACAGATAGAGCCACAATTTTTGGCATGTATGTAGGTGTATACTGTACCCACATCGAGTTTGTTTTAGATTTGGAAAATTCCTCCTCCTCCATCTTTTATCAGCGAAAAACTGTCTTTCTCTCTGTATAAACGCGTGGATCTCACAGACTATAAGAGGTGGAGCCACCAATTTTTGCATGTTTGAAGGTGTATACTGTACCCAGATCAAGTTGGTTTCAGATTTGGAAAATTCCACCTCCTCCATCTTTTAGCAGCGAAAAACTGTCTCTCTCTCTGTATGAACGCGTTGATCTCAGAGACTATAAGAGGTAGAGCCACAAATTTTTGCATATATGTAGGTGTATATCGTACCCAAATCAAGTTTGCTTCAGATTTGGCAAATTCCTCCTCCTTCTTCTTCTAACCGCGAAAAACTGTCAGACCTAAAATTTTTAAGTTTGGACCTAATGATTGAATATATATTCTATTCTGTATACCACTACAAGATCCGAGCAAAAACACCGAAGATATGCAAGTGCGCCTCCCCAATTATTCAAATAAATTTTAAAATAAAAGGAATTCAAAGCTATAGGAACCACATTACTTGGAACAGGGTATTTTGCTGTCGGGGCACTCGACCGCAACACTCTTACTTGTTTTTATCTTTGTTTTAACACAAAAATCGCTATTGTATTACCTTTCAAATGTTAAAAGGTGGCACCACTGAAGTACTAGCGACTTGGTGCGTGCCAGTGAATGACAAATTTAACTAGCGATTCAACTAGCGATTTGGTAAATTGCTTATTAAATAAACTCAACATATTAAATGTTAAATTTTTTGATGTAGATTATTTTAAAAATTGAAAACCCTTCAAGAATCTCCAAGGTTTTTTTTAATCAAAAAAAATTATGTTCAATTTTTAAGTAAATTTCCGATTTATGGGGGGGCTTTTTAAAAAAATCTTAGGGACCCTGTGGCCGGGGCGATAAATGAAGTTTACTAAAAATAACAGCAAAAAGGGTCCTGCTTTTCATAAGATTAATAATTTTTGAAGCTTTTTCACCCACACGGGTTACATGTTCTATCCAACGCAACCGCTGTGATTTCATGCGCTTGACTAGATTGGTGTCTTCATATAGCTCCTACATTAGTTCATCCTATTCATTTGAATGCGAATGTTATTGGCAACTTTAAGAATCCACAAAACTCTCCTCATCTGATGCTGTTAGTGCCCCTTATTGCAGGACTGGGATGATAAAAGCGACTTGCATATGGCTATGCTGTTATTTCCTATTTTGACAAACCTTTTTTGTGTGCTTCTCAATATTATGATGCCAAATCGAAAGTACTTTAAGCACGGTACGGAGTACGATCGCGAACAAAAAAATCCTTACAAAAATACCCTGTAGTACGGCTGGATCTAACGAATCCGCTAACGAATCGTTACTACCAGCCACCAGCCTAACCACCATCCATGTTATTTGCCTAACAAATTTTCTATGGGAATGTCCGCAAAACGTACCGTCGGTGCGACCTTTCTGCGTTACCAGTCGTTCATTCGTTAGATCCAGTACCGGTACGCCGTACTACAGGGTAATAGGGAAAGCTAACTTCGGCTCGACCGAAGTTTATATACCCTGAGCATGATATATGCTGCCAGTTTATTATATGGCTATACGATATATTCACCGATTTTGATCAAATTCTTCAAAATTGTGTTAAAATAGATAACATTCATATCTGGAAAGTACAATTGAAAAAAAGTTTTTCTCACTTGAACTACTTTTTACACCGATCGTTCCTATGACAGCTATATTCTATAGTCATTCGATTTCAATTAAACTTAACAGAATTGTGTGGTAGTATAAAATATTGATCTGCGAAAAGTTTGGGAGCAATAGCATTGAAAACAAAAAAGTTTTCCTCACTAAGTCTTTCTTTCAGACCTATCTTTTGTATGGCAGCTATACTATATAGTTGTCCGATTTTGATAAATCTCGGTGAAATTATGTAAAATCATAGAAAACTTATAAATACGAAGGATGGGAGCAATAGCATTGAAAACAAAAAGTTTTTCCCACTAAAACTACTTTTTGGGTCGATCGTTCCTATAGCAGCTATATGCTACAGTCATCCGATCCGGCCGGTACAGTCAAATGTGCAGCGTATTTGTACCAAAAGACTTCGTGCAAAGTTTGGTTACGAAAGCTTTAAAACTGACGGAGGAGATAGCATAGAAACAGACGGACATGGCTATATCAACTCAGCGCGTCATGCCGATCAAGAATATATATACTTTATGTGGTCGGAGATGCTTCCTTCTGAGCATTAAAAACATCCGGACAATTTCAATTTACCCTCTCCAAGGTTATAAAAACGTTGTAAAACGCAAAACTTTTTGAGGTCATACGTTTTTCGGTGTGTACGCAGAGAAACGAAATTTCGATCCACACGAACGTCAAACTCGAACGTCGAACTCTGAATTTGTGGATGGTATTACCAGCTGTGCGAGCCTTTTTTGGGCGGCCAAAGTAATTAAATTTTTTTAATTTGACGCTCGAAGCAAAAAAAAATGTCAGAAAAGGAGCGTCAAATTGAGCTAATTAATACAGCCGTAGAGGCAAAGATAAGTATTTGGAACCTCACCAATAAATATAATTTAGCTGTAGTTGACATAGAGAGCCTACAGCAGCAGTCCACAAAGATCTGCAGCAATCATGTCCGGGATAAAAGCATAGCTGTTAAATTGCGATTACGATTAGTAATCAATTACATTATTTTTTAAAAAGAATTGTAATGATTATATAATCCTCTTGGTTAAAAATATTTGATTACTAATTGATTACTTTTAGAAATAATCAAAAATAATCAGGATTATTGAGGATTACCAAAAAATAATCAAAAAGCAATTCGACTACTTTACAAGATTATTTTTGAATATTTTTGATTATTTAACAAAAAAAGGCATCGCCAGATTTGTGGCCATCAATGATTTCATATAGCACTTTTAGCTGCGTACTGAACTTGTCGTTAATGGCGTAGAGGTTAAGGCCTATGACTGAAAGGCAATGAGTCCTAGGTTCAAGTCCCAGTTTGTGAACTAAAATTTTTATTTTTTTTATTTTTTGTAATCTAGAATTTTAAAACAATTGCATTAGCTCCCGTGTACCAGTTTACGCTATTGAAATGATTATTATAATGTTTCCAAGAAGTGTGCACCACATAGAAGAAATCATCTCCGTCCCTATAAAATATATGACGAGCTGAGTCGATTGACCTTTGTCTGTCCGTCCGATATCCTATAAATTATAAGATCTACTGACTGAGGTAGCTACTAACTAGGGGTGCTAGTGTGTAGCTCTGGGGAAGTCGTGGGTTGAATCTTGCCTCGGACGATATAACAAAAAAATGTTTTTCTTTTGGTAGAAAATAGCTTTTACACATCCGGTCCCCTTTACGAGCTACTGGCGCCAGCTTTGAAGTAACCAGCCATGAAAAAGCTTCTCAAACTTTGCCGTTCGGATTTGGAGTTAAACTGTAGGTCTGTATGTCTTGTGCAAAAAAATACAAGCGCACACACGCCAAGAGATTGCGAGAAGCTTGACTTTACCCTTTTGGGCTGTAGAGCCAATTTTACATTTTTACTGACTAGCTTAAGATCGAAACCGGAACTTCCGGCGATGAACCGAAGAGTCATTTCAAACGAGATGTTGATAGTCCTGGAGGAAGTAATAATGCAGGCCATTACATGATGAAATGAAAAGCAGAAACAATACTTATTTTCTTTGCTGTGCTTAACAGCATTAACTGGTACACGGAAGCTAATGCAATTGTTTTAAATTTCTAGATTACAAAAAAAAAAAATTTTAGTTCCCAAACTGGGACTTGAACCTAGGACTCACAGCCTTTCAGTCATAGGCCTTAACCTCTACGCCATTACCGACAAGTTTTAGTCGGCATCTAAAAGTGAGCTTGAGGGCCGCAAATCTGGCTATGTCTTTTTTTGTTAAATAATCAAAAATAATCTTGTAAAGTAGTCGAATTACTTTTTGATTATTTTTGATTATTTTGGTAATCCTCAATAATCCCGACTATTTTTGATTATTTCTGAAATTAATCAATTAGTAATCGAGTAAAACTAACAAATAGTCGTAATGAATCATTATTTTGCCTTTAAAAAAAATAATCAAATATGTAATGATTACGATTAGTAATCATTATTTAACAGCTATGAATAAAAGCAACAACAGTAAAAGATTTTTTTTTAAATTTTTATATGAACATTTATTACATTTTTGATTGGTCTTGCACGACACCAGATTCGAATTGTGGCTGCAGAGGATTTTTTCGTTTTGGCGCCAACTCAAAGAAGCAAATAAAACTGTTGGTGCTCATATGGAAGATTTGTTTCGCTCGTCATAACGACCCCGTATGCCGACCCCAGTCTAACCCTCTGAACCAAGCCTTGCTTGCTGAGTTTTAAATTAAGTCTCGACGTGGAGTTCTATATCATTCGAATTGTCATGTCCGAAAGTTTGCTTTTCAAATGGCTATCTGGAGACTCCGGTCTCCTGGGGGGCGCTAGTCGGCCACCAGCCAGGTTTATTGATTCGTATGCAACGTATTCATTGAATTCTCTTAGCGCTGGTAAATCTTCCCATGTTTCCCCCTTGCTGAAAATAAGGCAACTCAGTCATTGATGGTTGCGTCTGGCATCCTCATCTCTCTCCCAACACGATTTGTGCGGGAGAGGTGCCCCCAGGCAAAACCCTTAAATATCCGTATATCAAAATCTGCATTTTTTAACGATGATCCCAAATTTGGCATTTGTGGCATTTTTTTGGCTATCTCAGCACACTAATTTGTTTTTAGGTTCCACACGCGCAATAATTGACATTTTGTGAGCCCAAACAGTTAAGAGTACTCCGTACCGCAACAACCACAACAACACTAAAGTTGGAATAGTTGTTAAGCTATTAAGTTCCGCTTAAATTGTTTTACTGGCTTATAAAAAGTAGATAAGGTTTCAATGAACTTTGAACTTATCGGTGTGTTGAAAGCCTCTTTATAAGCAACAAAACAATGTTAGATGTCTGTGTCTGTCAATGTGAGTATCTGGTCTGTGATGGACTTACCAAGCCTAAGTTCCAATCAATTACAATGTCTGCAGGGTCTTCTTTTTTTATTCTTATTAGTAAACAATGATACTCTAATATTTGGGCATGTTTTAATCGGAACAATTTTAAAATGGGAGTTGGGAATGAACCTTACCCCCACCCTGGACAATTTTTGCCCAAGTGAAATTTGGTTTTTTTTGTTTCAATTTTTACATTCACTATTTTTGTTTTTTTTGTTAGCAGTGGGAAGGAAACGTCTCTCACTAATATTGTAAAGCCATATGGAAACCATAGCTGTTAAATTGCGATTACGATTAGTAATCAATTACATTACTTTTTAAAAAGAATTGTAATGATTATATAATCCCCTTGGTTAAAAATATTTGATTACTAATTGATTACTTTCAGAAATAATCAAAATAATCGGGATTATTTAGGATTACCAAAAAATAATCAAAAATAATCAAAAGTAATCAAAAAGTAATTAGACTACTTTACAAGATTATTTTTGAATATTTTTGATTATTTAACAAAAAAAGGCATAGCCAGATTTGTGGCCCTCAATGATTTTATATAGCCTTTTTAGCTGCCTACTGAACTTGTCGGAAATGGCGTAGAGGTTAAGGCCTATGACTGAAAGGCAATGAGTCCTAGGTTCAAGTCCCAGTTTGGGACATGCATTTTTTTTTTGCATGCATCTTTTTTTTTTTTTTATTTTATTTATTTTTTTTTTTTTTTTAATCTAGAATTTTAAAACAATTGCATTAGCTCCCGTGTACCAGTTTATGCTATTGAAATGATTATTGTAATGTTTCCAAGAAGTATGCACCACATAGAAGAAATCATCTCCGTCCCTATAAAATATATGACGAGCATGACGAGCTGAGTCGATTGACCTTTGTCTGTCCGTCCGATATCCTATAAATTATAAGATCTACTGACTGAGGTAGCTACTAACTAAGGTTGAATCTCGCCTCGGACGATCTACAATATAATAAAGGTTTTTCTTTCGGTAGAAAATAGCTTTTACACATCCGGTCCCCTTTACGAGCTACTGGCGCCAGCTGTGAAGTAACAAGCCATGAAAAAGCTTCTCAAACTTTGCCGTTCAGATTTGGAGTTAAACTGTAGGTCTGTATGTCTTGTGCAAAAAATTATAAGCGCACACACGCCAAGAGATCGCGATAAGCTTGACTTTGCCCTTTTGGGCTGTAGAGCCAATTTTAAATTTTTACTGACTAGCTTAAGTTCGAAACCGGAACTTCAGGCGATGAACCGAAGAGTCATTTCAAACGAGATGTTGATAGTCCTGGAGGGAGTTATAATGCAGGCCATTATAGTATAAAAAAAAAAGAAGAAACAATACATATTTTCCTTGCTGTGCTTAATAGCATTAACGATTGTTTTAAAATTCTATATTAAAAAAAAAAAAAAATTATAATCCAACCTGGGACTTGAACCTAGGACTCATTGCCTTTCAGTCATAGGCATAGCTCGCAAATAACTCTCAACCCAATGTTCAGTTCGCTCTGCTCACGTCACTGACCAAAAAAACAAAAACAAAACGGGCCCGGTCTTCCCTCAACCGATTTTTAGCAGCGATTTCGCTCACTGCTCGGTGGCCGTGGTTGAACACACAGCACCAATCGGTCTGAGAGCAACCTTATGCCAGGCCCAATTCAGTCAATCGCTCATCAAATGCGGTCTTCACGAAGACCAAACTTTCAAAAGGTTGTTTCATTCGGTTGCAGACTCAAGAGAGCGCCAGAGTCAAGCATAAACAGAGAGCGAGTCAGCGTGAGAGAGAAAGAGAGAAGGCATATAGTTTTACGCACACATTCATATTGTTGTTGTTGTATGCTTACACAACGATGCATACATACAAAAAAGACCTTTTGAATGCGTGAATTTTGGCAAAAGGGCCGAGCCAGACCTGACAGAAAAATTTAAAAATAAATGTGTTTCTCTCCTCTCACAACCAAAGAGCGAAACAGAGAGCGTAGTTGACGGTTGGTTTTATTTATTTTTAAATTTTTTAAAATTTTTTTTTAAAAATAATATAATTAAAAAATAAAAACCGACCTTTAGTAAATGTGAATCCCCCAAAAGCGGTGGTTTTCTGACACAGGTAAACGAGGGGACTCTTTTTTTTTGACCCTTGTCCTAGCCCTTAACCTTAACCCACCATTTACTACTTTTTTTGTTAGCAAAAAAAGTATTAAAAAAAATTATTGGGGACCAAAAATGTTGTTTTGTTTTTTTGTTGTTTAATAAACAAAAAATATTTAATATAATAAAGTAAAAAAAATAGATTTCTTTTTATTTATTATTTATTAATTTTTGTTAATTTTTGTTAATCTTATAATATTCCAATAATTAATGGTTATTTCTGATAATAATTTAATATAATATAATAAAATTATATTATTATTAATTTGATTTTTAATTTATTATAAAAAAATTAATAATTATGTTTAGTTAACAATTATTAATCATTATTATTTAAATATAATGGAAAAAAAAAAAAACACACACGTAAAAATACCTGTCTCTTGGGGTCCAGTGATTTGCTGTTAAGTCGTTTTGGAATTTCTAAGCGGTTATAACAGCTCTGGCATGAGGAGCCAGCCGCTGGCTTGCAATAGTCAGGCAAAGACCGCTGAAGATTGAACTGGAAAGTTCATAAAACAGCTGTCATCAACCAGCCTCTTTGTGGTGTTGGGTGTTCCTGTTGAAGGTTATGTGCATACATAAAATGACCTCGAGCCGACTAATTTTTAATTATTTATTATTTTATTATTTTTAAATTTTTTTCATTTTGTTTACGAGGTTTAGAAAGTTTGAATATGTGATTACTGTGACGAATGGCATTTTCCATGTCATTCAGTTGATAGATTTTTGGCTTCTGTGGGATATTCCCTTTAAAGGCTTGCAAAAAGCTCAACCAAAGAACTCCGGGGTGATTACACCCGATAGTGCAGAAATGCTGGCTTTAACCCTTATTCTACGTTCAATAGTAGTAGTAAAGAGAAATTTGGAATAATATAATGGCCTTTTTGCTGTACTAACTCGTTAGCCTATTAACTTGCCATTGTCTATGGCTTTGGGGTGTATTTCCAGAACTAAAAGTAGCAAACCTTTGGTTTTGTACGACTCTTGTGCTTAAATTTGCTTTATTGGTGCCAAAATTTTAAAGTTGCTTCCACCCCCATGTGAATCTGTGATTTCCTTTTTCCCCCCAACTCTAAAACTAAAATACTGACGACGGCACAGTGCGTATTCTGCCACACGCGAACGATACTGCAAACGCGCGCGCCTTTCTTTGCCTAGTTTTAAGCGTTTTGCTGCTTTGGATGATGATTAAGCGTTCTGTAAATGATTTCATCTTAAATTGCTGGATTAGCCTAGTGGTGTCGTCGCCATTTTTGTTTTAAGTATTGATCGTAGAAGGTTGAGCTCTCCTCTCTCTGTCGTCTCTCTGACTTTGCTCCTTATTTTGTGTATGTTTTTGAATTTATTTTCATAATCCAGCAATTTAATTAATTGCCCAATCTTTTTCTTCTTTTTCCGTTCTTTTTTTGTCAATCATCTCCGCGACGCGACCACACACACAAAATTGTCCCAAAAAAAAAAAAAAAAAAAACAAAAACAAAAATCGAAAATGTCATTTGCAGAACGCTTAAGCGAAAAGAAAATCCAAAAACTTTTGCCATCCAAGCAGCAGCGTCATATCTATGAGATCCAAGAGCGTGAGCGGAGGCTAAGGCAATTGGCGGAGCAGCGGAAGAAGCGTTCGAGCAGCCAGAGCTCGCTGAGTCCCAGTCATAGCAGCGGCTATGGCAGTGTTTTATGTTGCGATGAGCAGGACTCCACGAGCCTAAAGCGCAGACGTAGCCATCAGTCCCAAACGCCCACACCCTGCCTAAAGCGATTCAAAGACAATGCGGGTCTGATGAAGCTGAAGAAGCCACCCAAGGGCGAGTATGTAGTGGAGCGTATTGAGTCCGTGGAAGTGGTGACGTTTCAGCCCGTATTCTTTGTCAAATGGCTGGGCTACAGTAAGCATATGAACACCTGGGAGTCATTCTCCAACCTGGCCGACTGCGCAGAAATGGAAGAGTTTGTGGAGACGAAAATGCAATTCTTTGAGGTTGAAATAGCCCAGATATCGAGTGAACTGGAGGCAGAGTTGAAGGAGAAGCCACTGGATGATAAAAGTGTGGGCATTGAGGAGGTCGATGCCTATGAGCCCCTAGAGCTAAAGGTGGATCTCATTCTGTTGGCTCAATATCGGGCGGCGAATAGTCGCAGTCAGAAGGAGCCTGAAAGGATTGGAAAGCGTGCTCTAAGACGCCTGCATATCAGAAACTTGTATTTCATACGCCGTCAACAGCTACACGATCTGGCACAGTTCGAGGAGAGAATGAACAAAGTGGAGCTGCCTTCGCCCCCCATTAAAGTGGAGAACCAGGTGGACTT
This sequence comes from Lordiphosa stackelbergi, assembly GCA_018904235.1. Lineage (NCBI taxonomy): Eukaryota > Metazoa > Arthropoda > Insecta > Diptera > Drosophilidae > Lordiphosa > Lordiphosa stackelbergi. The sequence goes on from JAEIFU010003017.1 coordinate 15,229, forward strand.
CGATGTAATCGACCCCAATTTCGTTTACATTCAGAAGAACATTTTGGGCCAGGGAGTACCCAAAGCGGAGTCGAGCATTGTGGGTTGCAAGTGTCACGAGGACGGTGCAGAATGTGCGCCCACCAGTCGCTGCTGTGCCCGCTTAGCCGGCGAGCTGTTCGCCTACGACAAGACCAAAGCACGCCTGCGACTTCAACCCGGCAGTGCCATCTATGAGTGCAATAGTCGCTGCTCGTGCGACTCAAACTGTTCCAATCGACTGGTACAACACGGACGCCAGCATGAACTGACGCTCTTCAAGACCAGCAACGGTTCGGGTTGGGGTGTGCGCACGCCTCAGTCCCTGCGCAAGGGCACCTTTGTTTGCGAGTACATCGGCGAGATAATCACCAGCGATGAGGCCAATGAGCGTGGCAAGGTCTATGATGATCGGGGACGCACGTATCTCTTCGATCTAGACTACAATACGGCCCAGGATAGCGAGTTTACCATAGATGCGGCCAACTATGGCAACATCTCTCATTTTATCAACCACTCTTGCGATCCCAATCTGGCTGTGTTCCCGTGTTGGATTGAGCATTTAAATGTGGCCCTGCCACACTTGGTCTTCTTCACCTTGAGGCACATCAAGGCGGGCGAAGAGCTAAGCTTCGACTACATCAGAGCGGATAATGAGGATGTGCCCTATGAGAATCTATCGACAGCCACGCGTGTCGAGTGTCGCTGTGGCGCCCCCAATTGCCGCAAGGTTTTATTCTAAGTGGAGTATAAAAAACGCAGGAGCACATGCTTATTAGGTTCCAAATGGTCTGGACTAATGAACAGTTTTTGGTTTTTGTACTTTTTGCACTGCCAACAGATGCAACAAATTTTTTACTGTATGAAATTGATTTATTTAAAAGTCATTAAGTTCTTTTTAAAGAGAAGAAGTTATTTTAATTATTGTTAATACAACTAAGCAAACATTATGTATGGTATTACGTTTTGCTTACTGATTCAACTTCACAATAAACATATACAACAGAACAACGATCCATGGCAAGGGGATATAAACCATTGTCGTCGGCTTGCTGGTGATGGGGAAATAATATGAGAATATTGCCCAAGCTAAGAAGGTTGATGAAACGGTTTTCAAGGTTTGCGTTTCAATGATTGATACCTTAAATAAAGCACTCTTTAAAGCAACAATGAATAAAGTTTGCAGAAGACTTTTCAGTATAGTAAAAATTACTTGGACTTATACGTTTATTTGGCTAAACGCATTAATAGTTAAAAGTAGGGTTGTCGAATATTTAAAAAAAATCTGTATCGATTTTTTTGGGGATATTGAAAAAGTATCATTTCGATATAAATATTTTGGTGTCAAAATCATCGATATTTTCGATATTTTTCAAAGTAAAGCAGGGCATCCACACACGAATTTGTTCGACGAATTTGTTCGTCGAACAAAAATACGTTTGCCCACTAACCAGGCGAACATTTCTCACGAACATCATTTTCTCAAAAATCACAACGAGTTAACATGAAAATATGGCAGCGAAAAATAACACAATCATGGCCTAGATGGCGATACAAATTAGTTTAAATCATTATTTCATCATTTTGGGAGCATTCAATAAATTTCAGCAACAATCATTGCTCATTTGGGCACGTGTTCACTCTACAAATATTTTTGACAAATGATGTTCGTGCAAATGTTCGCATCCATTGACGAACATGTTCGCACGAACACTCGCAAGATAGAAACATTTCAATTCTTTGCGAACAAAACGTCGAACAAAATAACTGTCACGAACACCTCCACTAACGTCGAACATTTTGACGAGCTGAACAAATTCGTCGAACAAATTCGTGTGTGGATGGGCTGCTTAAGCCCAGATCTTAACAATGAACAGGTCTATTGAGGTAATTGAGGCGTCATTTGACGCGTAATAAGAACTACAAGACAAAATATATTTATTTTTTATTTCATATATAACATAAGAAGTTCTGAAAACTTATTCATGAATTTAAATTTATGGAACAAACGCAGTGTTTACTTTTTTTAATTCATCATCTTTCAAACTAGAGCATTCGAACTACAAAGCATGTCCAGGTGATTGTTGAGTTAGCATCGGCTTGAAGACAAATAGCATCAATTGATCCATTTCTCACAAAATAAGCTGTAACCGTCAGATAGGCCCTGTTAGAGTTGGTAATGGTAACGGCATCGTTACCCTTCCTTATCCACAGAGCGAACAGGAAGATTGTCCTTGCATTTCATACGTAACACAGCTCCGATATTTCATTTGATTTACGTCCATTATTTACAAACAAGTACATTATTTGTTAAACAATTCAATTATTTAATTTCCATATTCACCTTTGAAGGCTCCCATATGCTTTATCGCATCCACTATTAATGTCTGGTTTGGTGGATTTTTCATCCAAAAAAAATCGAAGATTTTAAATAAAATTATAGATTTACATTAGAGCTTCCGGAGATTGAAAAAGTCCGAGCCTGTTTATGCCGTTTTTATAGACCTACAAAATTATGTATATACAAACATGCACGTAAATATGTATTTATGTTCAATACTAGTAACAATATAAAAAATGCATAAGTAGCCGCCAATTCCACACACGAAGGACACAAATTCCCAGAATTCAAAATGATATACATATACAATACTTACATTTTCCGTTGATAAGTTGAATTTCAAGTTTCTGTTATTCACAACAGTGTGACCGAGCGCTAAAACAAAAATATCCCCGAAAAATATCACCAAAAAGTATTCGATATCCGATATATTGCCTCCAAAAATATTCGATGATTATCAGCCATGCTCCCATTTTCGCTTTTGCAAAAATTTTACGATTTGCTCCGAAATTCGCAAATCGCAAAATTTGGCCGATATAAAACCGGCGACGTATGAGTCCGTGAATTGAAAAGTAAATGGGAAATGTCACTGGAGATAAGAGCTGCCTTTCTATGAACTAATTATTTTAATATTCTGTGACTATTTTAGATTGTTTTTGTGGACTCTCTTATACAATTTGCATTAAATTCTTGTCTTAAGCAATTTTTTTCCTTACCCTCTCACAATTGCGCAAGCAGCAAAATACTTTTTGACAACAACAAATTGCGATTTGGCTGGGGCGATAACCGATAAGTTTTTCGAGACAGCTGCTTCTGCCACGTGAAGGTATTGCAGAACATATTGGGAATGAAACAGAGTCGATAACAAAAAGTTGCGAATTTGGGAGCACTTACAATTGAATTCGTACGAATTTGTTGAAATCGCAAAAGTGAGTGAAAGCCGGAGCACAGCTGTATATTTTTCATTTTGGGCAAAAATATAGATATTTCGATATATCGATAATATTTTTGACAACCCTAGTTAAAAGGCTTCGGTTCAGATTTTGCTTTGACTTTTTTAACTAGTATTGTTGATAATTTCCAAATTGAAGTTGATCAAATTAGGCGAAAAAATAATAGCAAAACTTTTCAAGTTTTCCGTCCAACATCAATTTTTTGATAAGATCTCTCTTCTCCGCAGTTCAGAGCGTTCCATGTCCCATTGAAATGATTATTAATAACTTTTCTGATAGAAACGATGAAAATTAGTCAAAACTAATAAACACGAGTTTTCTATAAAGGCATTTCCGCAAAATATACCGGATTCACTAAAAAAAGGGGTAATAGTGTTATTTTTTACCGCATTTTTTTTTTTTTTTTTAAATCCCCAAAAAAAATATATAGACCGAATTTTGTTTATGGGAAATCTAGCAATCTTTTTCTACCCTTGAAGAGAGTATATAACAATTGTCCGCATGTTTGTAACGCATAGTCGAGTGCCCCGACAGCAAAATACCTTGTTCCAAGTAATGTGGTTCCTATAGCTTTGATCTCCTTTTATTTTAAAATTTATTTGAATAAATGGGGAGGCGCACTTGCATATCTTCGGTGTTTTTGCTCGGATCTTACCACTATTGCTATAGACAGATATTGGTCCTTACTGAATATATATATATATATATATATTCGCGTCGAAAATACGGCGAGGAGGAAATTGTCGCCAGGCAGCAGAAAAGTAAAAGAAACCCAGTTCTTGTGGCATTTTGCAAAAGCAAGCGGAGTCGTTGGCAGTGTGTGTGTTCCGAAGTAGAACAGTTGAGAAATACTTTTTTGGTACAAACGAATAACTAAAAGGCAAAGAAAATGTCGATGTCTGCCACGTGCTACAAGTGCAACCGGCCGGGCCACTTTGCCCGGGATTGCAGTCTCGGTGGAGGCGGCGGCGGCGGTGGTGGCGGCGGTGGCGGTGGAGGCGGCATGCGTGGCGATGGCGGCGGCATGCGTCGCAATCGCGAGAAGTGCTACAAATGCAATCAATTCGGGCATTTTGCACGTGCCTGCCCAGAGGAGGCTGAGCGCTGTTATCGCTGCAACGGCATTGGCCACATCTCCAAGGACTGCACCCAGGCGGATAACCCGACTTGCTATAAGTGCAACAAGCCTGGACACTGGGTTCGCAACTGCCCGGAGGCCGTGAACGAGCGTGGGCCGGCCAATGTGTCGTCGCATCTCGAAAAATTATGAACGTGACTTCTATGGCTGTGGCAAGAGTGGATATTGAATGTAATTTTAGGTGGGATGGAATAGGATTGTAGATGTAAAAAATTGAAAAATTTTAGTTTTTATATGTTTTGTAGTTTGAGGAGGGGGGAGGTGGTAAATCCCGAATAATTGGATATTTGTTTTGGGTATAGTTTAAAAATAAAAATTTTTAATTTTTTGTTTTATATTTTTTTTTATTTTTTTTTTTATTCGTTTATTTATATTTGGTGTTGTATATGTTTTTTTTTGATTTTTTTTGTTGTGTTTAACAAATCTTATATTTTATTTTTTTTGGTTTATTATAAATCTAATATTTTCCTAAATTTTTGGTTGTTTATATATATAATCAAGCGTTTATACAGAATGAAAGACAGTTTTTTCGCTGTTAAAAGATGGAGGAGGAGGAATTTCCCAAATCTGAAACAACTCGATGTGGGTACAGTATACACCTACATACATGCCAAAAATTGTGGCTCTATCTGTTACAGTCTCTGAGATCGACGCGTTCATTCAGACAGACAGACGGACGGACGAACAGACGGACATGGCTAAAACGATTTGGCTGTTGATGCTGATCAAGAATATATATTTATACTAAAAGAGTTCAACCTGACTGACTGACTGACTGACTGACTGACTGGTGTCCGTCGCACAGGCTATACCATAAAAGATAGGAAGATGAGATTTTCACAGTAGTTTTATCTTATGCTGAAAGTGAGTACTAAGAACGGATTTTGGAAAATTCTGTCGGGAAATGTGGAAAATTCGCGGAAAACTGTTGTATGAAACTTTTTTGTTTTTCATCCGATCAAGTTCAAACTTATTTTCAAAGATCTATATGAAAATTAAACAACAACTGCATACCAAACTTCCGGAAAATTCACCTCCCCTGGGTGGAAAGTGGGTGGTCAAGGTTGTATGGGCGAAACTTTAATTGCCAGTGATTAGCTTCAAACTCATTTTCAAAATTACACATACTAAGACATAAAAAAAAAGACTTTCAAATTTTGGAAAATCTATCCCCAAAGTCGGAAAATTCACGGAAAACTGTTGTATGAAACTTTTTTGTTTATTATCCGATCAGATTCAAACTCATTTTCTACGATGTATATGAAAATTCAACAATAACTGTGTTTTCCGGAAAATCCCACCCGAAAAAGTCGGAAAAGCGCCGGAAAAGTTTGTATGGTAAACATTTGATTTTCATCCGATTGACTTGAAAGCAAGCATAGTACGCAAAATATTCGACAGGTGTTTTCCCGATTTCGGAAAATCCGCCCACGAGGAAAATGGCTGGAAAATTCTGCATACAAACAACTATTTTTCATCCGATTGGCTTGAAATTCGGTTTGTTAGGATAGAATACGAAATAGTTTGAAATGTGATTTTCCGAAGTTGGAAAACTCGACCTGACGGTCGGAAAATTGCCGGAAAATTCTGCATGAAAAAAAACTATTTATCATCAGATTGGCTTGAAACTCGGTTTGAAAGGACAGAATACGAAATAATTTAAAATGTGATTTTTCAAAGTCGGAAAATCCGCCCCCCAGGCGTGAAAATGCCCGGAAAATTCCACATGCAAAAGAATTATTTTTCATCTGATTGACTTGAAACTCGATTTGTAAGGTAAAAATGAAAATTCATTAGTGTTTTTCATTTTCCGATGTTGGAAATAACGCCGGGATGTGGGTGGGATGTGGGAGGGATATGGATGGGATGTGGGTGGGATGTGGACGGGAAGTGGGTGGGATGTGGGCGGGAAGTGGGTAGGATATGGGTGGAATGTAGGTGGGAAGAGTATGGGATGGGGGCGGGAAGTGGGAGGGATGTGGGTGGGATGTGGAAGGGATGTGGGCGGGATGTGGGCGGGAAGTGGGAGGGATGTGGACGGGATGTGAAAGAGATGTGGGAGGGATGTGGGAGGGATGTGGGAGGGATGTGGGTGGGATGTGGAAGGGATGTGGAAGGGATGTGGGCGGGAAGTGGGAGGGATGTGGACGGGATGTGGGTGGTATGTTGGTGGGATGTGGTTTGAATTGGGGGATGAGAGGGAATTGGGGGAAAAAGGTGTAAAGTGGGGGTGGTGGGGTGGTTGTGGTGGGTGGTGGAAAGGGTTTGGTTTGAGGATGGAAAGTGGGAGGGATGTGGTTGGATGTGGATGGGATGTGGGCGGAAAGTGGGAGGGATGTGGATGGGATGTGGGCGGGAAGTGGATAGGATGTGGATGGGATGTGGGCGGAAAGTGGGAGGGATGTGGGCGGGAAGTGGATAGGATGTGGATGGGATGTGGGCGGAAAGTGGGAGGGATGTGGATGGGAACTGGTGGAATTGGGTGGAGGGATGGGGGTGGGAGTTGAAGGAAAAACCCATCAGCAAAGTTCGATTTCTGGGTTCTGCGGTGTATTATTATATCTAATATTGTTTGGTTTTATACTGTTAAAAGCGCAGCGAAGCGCGTCGGGTTATTTGCTAGTATTTATATGGTCGGAAATGATGCCTTCTGCCTGTTACATACATTTGCACGACTTTAGTGTACCCTTTTTCTAATTTTTAATGAGAACAGGGTATAAAAAAATACAACGAGAAACAATTTATAATTCGTTGAAAGCATGAATCAAGTGTATAATTTTATGTATATATTCTTGAATTTAAGTCTATTTAATAACTATATACCCGAGACGTCGCTCGGGTCCTTACAATTCTGCGTATATGTTTCTTTCACAGGTTTAATTTCGGCTTACAACAATTAAGGGTTATTCTCCATGTCGAGGCCGTTTTATGGACCATTTTTTAAAAAAATCTAATCTGAAAACGCAAAGAGTTATTTCGAATTTCAAAAATCTCTTTGGGACGATATTCTCAAATATCAAAGCTATAAAATAATAACAAAAAAACTTCTAAAAACCCGGTGAACATGGAGAATACCCCCTTAATCTGGTTTAAACTGGTTTAAAACCGTTTTTGAAGAAAAATGTATAGCTGAACATTTCTTAGCTACGCTGAGATCAGGCTCTAATTACTTTTAAACCGCCCACCCGACCAAAAGTTCGCCCGCGAACCTCAAAGTGAATAAAAATCGAACAAAACCTTCGTTTACGAATTCGCCAAACGTTCGTTTATGATACTTGTGTCGCTCAGTTTGTGGCAGGCAAACATTCGAACGCGGTCATTCACATGCGAATTCGCTCGCGAATGTGGACTCCAAAGTTTTACGAGTTTCATTTTCACTCGTTCCTCAAATTTTTTTGTACAATAAAACTCGACTTCATTTTAATTTTTGACAATAATATTTATTTAAATTCATCGCTTTGACTTCCATTGCAGCTGCATCCAGGCATTTGTTTGTAAAAAAGCGGTTGCCTCCTTTTGATTGGCCTAATTTAAATACTAAGCAATTAACAAATATGCAACAGAACTTTGTACAATACAATCATGAACATTAAACCACATAAAACAATAATTGTTTACCGATTAATTAATTGACGCTCGGCAGTTTGCTAAGCCAAATTTTAATTGTAGAGCAGCAAGATAAAGGGGAACTCACAAAGAGTTTCGCTTAAACTAAACGAAATACGAATAATGTTCTTCGCGAAACTTTCGCTTTAAGCGAACCTTCGGTTGTGTCCGGTGGGCGGTTAAATCTGGTTTTGAAGTTAGTTAAGTTAAAATCCTAAATTATTCTTTAGATACATATGAATTTAAACTTCTTTTAAACCGGGTTTAGGAGCTCATGAACCGGTTCTCAGACTTGGGACATAACCCATAACACTTTCCTGAACGACTAGAACATACATTAAGAATCTTATGAAGATTGGCTCAGCGCATTTGACGCCCATAAGAAACATTGATAAGTAAGAACTATTTTTAGTCATAAAATTTTACGCATATGATGTCGAACGTAACCAACTTTGAACGGATTTAAAACAATACAAAAATTTTTTATTCGAATTGTGTTGTTTTTTGAATTGCTTACTTTAAACTCTGTTTTACTACATTTTCGGTGCACTTACTTCTTTGATTTGCGACACTTTGATAACAAATGATCTCTTTCAATGTCGAACGAGACATTGGAAATTGAACAAAAGCAAACTAAAAAATTTAAGTTTACATTTACATACGCTGCACATTGTCGGATCCGGCCGGATCCGTCCGGTTTCTAATTAATATTATATGCTAGTTTTAGTAAGAAAAACTTCAAAACAAATTCTTGCGTAGCCCATCCCCTTAAGTCAAATATTTAAGTGTTAAACAAAGCTGAGGCAAACTCTTTATTTTAAAGTTCAGGCCTTTTTTAAGCAGTGGTAGAGATCGTATGAATGATAACTATAATGAATGAGGTTCATTCGGATGCTGGACGCTATCTTCTCAACAAATCTCTGTCTTATTTTTTTTCCAAAAATTGTCGGAACAATTTAAGAATCTATCAACCAATCTTCGAACCAAACCCCAAGGTTCGATAAGTAAAGAAAGCGGTCCGAGAACCGAACCTAAGGTTTTATAACAATTTCAAACCAACGGACCGAACCATTTCTAGAATTTTAAGTGGTTTGCAGACTTGGCAAGACAACTTTGCGGTGTTCTGCAATGAGACAAACGAATTTTGCTTCTTCTGTGTTTTATGTAGGCTGTCGTAGTTAAACATGTAAGACTGAAATGAAATTATAGGAAAGCTAAGTAAAGTAAATACTTCAACTCAATAAAAACTGAACTGAATTGGCCTAGCCAATAGAAAGATAACTTTAGACCACAAGGGTCCACAAGCACTTGGTAATACAGAAGTAGCTACTGAATCATAGAAATGTTTTACTCACTTGCTCTATCCCCTTTCAGGTTATGCCAATGCCAAAATCTACAAGTGCGACAATCCCAAGTGCCCGCGTCCGGCCAGTTTTGTGTCTGATGGTTCGAGCAAGGATGATAGCATGCCCTGTGCCCGACCCGCCTGCTCTGGTCGCTTCAGATTGGTGCGTCATGTGAGTTTTGTGGATTGCCCTGGTCACGACATTCTTATGGCCACCATGTTGAACGGTGCCGCTGTAATGGACGCCGCTTTGCTACTGATTGCAGGTAAGTCTTTAGCATTGAACCCGACCATTATTAAAACCTCATTTTCATTTGCTCTTAATTAGGCAACGAGTCCTGTCCACAACCACAAACCTCTGAGCATTTGGCTGCCATTGAGATTATGAAACTGAAACAGATTTTAATCTTGCAAAACAAAATCGATCTGGTCAAGGAGAGCCAGGCCAAGGAACAATATGAGGAGATCACCAAGTTTGTGCAGGGCACGGTCGCCGAGGGAGCTCCAATCATACCCATCTCGGCGCAGCTGAAATACAACATCGATGTGCTGTGCGAGTATATTGTAAACAAGATTCCAGTTCCGCAAAGGGACTTCAATACGCCGCCCCGTCTGATTGTCATTCGTTCGTTCGATGTGAACAAGCCCGGTTGTGAGGTGCAGGACTTGAAGGGCGGCGTGGCGGGCGGCTCCATCCTAAGCGGTGTACTGAAAGTGGGCCAGGAGATTGAGGTGCGTCCTGGCGTTGTGACCAAGGACAGTGATGGCAACATCACCTGTCGTCCCATCTTCTCGCGCATTGTTTCGCTCTTTGCGGAGCAAAACGAACTGCAGTATGCGGTGCCCGGCGGTCTCATTGGTGTGGGCACCAAAATTGATCCCACATTGTGCAGGGCTGATCGTTTGGTGGGTCAGGTGCTCGGTGCTGTGGGTCATTTGCCTGACATCTACATTGAATTGGAAATTTCGTATTATCTGCTGCGCCGTCTGCTGGGCGTGCGCACGGATGGCGACAAGAAGGGTGCTCGCGTGGAGAAGCTGCAGCGTAATGAGATTCTGTTGGTGAATATAGGATCTCTGAGTACAGGCGGTAGGATCTCGGCCACCAAGGGAGATTTGGCCAAGATTGTGCTCACAACGCCCGTGTGCACGGAAAAGGGCGAGAAGATTGCCCTCAGCAGGCGTGTGGAGAACCATTGGCGGTAAGAACTGAGCGAACAAAATTCAAAATTTACACTTTAACTTTGAAATTCTACTTGCAGTCTCATCGGTTGGGGTCAAATCTTTGGTGGCAAGACAATTACGCCCGTTTTGGATAGTCAGCCAGCAAAGAAGTAGAACTCACATTCAACCTGCGACAATTGGTCCTCCCCCCAACTCCCAACTAGTTCATTTCGTTCGACGTCTTCGCCCCGCCTTCGTCCGTTAATTGAAAGCATACAGAAACAAACACAAGAGTACATACATTACTTAATTTATTGAATTTCGTTGTATGTATATATAGAAACAAACAAAAATTTCGCTTGCGAATGTTATGCATAAATATAAAAGAAATCCAGGCATTACAAGAAACTAATAGGTTTACCAATACATAATTATACATATATACAAAAAAACAAAAACAAAACAACAACACGCAACTTTGATACATCGTAAAATTGTTTTTATGATTTAAATACAAAACAACAAAAAATAACAAAAAAACAAGTAAAAATGATATGCATTTTTACAATTAAAACTAAATCAAATTCTGTGTTTAAAAGGCAACTGGGAAACGGATATGCAACACAAATGAAGTGAAATCAATTACTCAAGACAACACTTAAAACCCCAGAAGAATGCCGTCCGCATTCTAATAGTGTTGGGACTTTTCCTCTTTTGAATCTATTGCCAGTTTTATTACATCAGCAATCGTTTCTACTGATAAAGATAAATGTACATTTTGGAAATTTGTATTCCACTTTCACATCCAGATGATCCTCTTTTTTATCCTTCAAAGCCTATTTCCAGAACGCACGAAAATAAAATTTTATGTCGAACTTCACATGAATAGAAACACTTTTAAATTGTTTTGAAATCTGAATGCTTTAGCAATTCGAAATAAATATCTTGCCTTCAGTGGAGAATTAAAGTATAGTCGATAATTCCGGAAAGGAGACGGCTGCCATTCAAAACCCATTTTGTATTCAAAATAATTTGGGTCCAGTGTGCATTGCTGGGCAGAATCTGCCGAAAGTGTTGTTTGCGTATGCATGTATGTTGCGCTTGTGCTTCTGTAAACTGCAAGTGTGTATGCGTGCTTGTGTGCTATTTTGACCACCTTCTTCTTTTAATCTAAGTACTCAAACTAACTAAACCGTCCGATAGCGGAATTAGCAACTAATTCCGATAGGGGATAGCGTACGGTGCAACGCCAAAACATTACATATCATCAAAATACCAGCAACTGTGAAACGGTCACACTGCGGTGATTTGTTTGCTTAAATTTTGATAATTGTTATTTTTTAAATATTCAGAGATATTTGAAGGATATGTGGAATAGGGGGGGTCGCTTTTTTCCGCACAAAGCGTATAGCAAAAACGAAATATTTTTTTTATTTAATAGAGTTGACAAATTTAGCTGTCAACATAATAATTAAGAAAGAAAAAGAAGAAAACAGATTATCCTAATCTCGCCTCCACCGAAATTAGGAGAACTTTTTTATGATATGCTCCGACTCACATCAAGTGGGCGCAGGTAAAGATTTACAATTGCTGAGAAGATAAGTGTGACAAAATATTAAATACATTTACCGACATCGAACCCTTCTGAGGGTAACAAATGGTACAAATCATCAAAACGGGTTATGAGATTCGAAATTAAATCTACTTATATTTAGGAAAATTGGCCGGAACTGTCTTGTAGATCTAGGTGGGATCGAAAATTTAATTTGGCTCAGTCGAAAACAGGAGTCAGTATGGCCATTTATTAGTTTATGAAGGAACATAACTCCATGACAGATTCTCCGATCTTGCAAGTAGTTACGGTAGACTTAATAGACGGAGTCTGTCCACATACGATGACAGGCGACGGTGTAGTTCCCAGTTAAGTCCACGTCAGGCGAACAGGAGAAATTGCTTCTGCACCGACTCAATAAGGCCCTAGTATGTTGGTGTGGTGACCATCAGCATGAGCAGTACTCAAGTATAGGTCGGACAAGTGAGATGTAAAGAAGTTTAGTGGTGTATGGGTCATCAAATTCCTTAGACCAACGTTTAACAAAAGCAAATACCCCTTGGCTTTGCTAACGATAGTCCCAATGTGATCGGAAAAGTTCATGTTATGGCCAAATAATACGCCAAGGTCTGTTACCGCGTGAATACGCTTGAGATTGTGCAGGCCAAGAGAATAGTTGCCCATAAATGGGGCAGAGCGATAGAAAGACATGACACTACATTTCGAGTGGTTAAGGTGCAGCAAGTTGCACCAGGACTGAAGGTGGTTAATGTGATTTTGTAAAAGACAATGTGAATCAACGTCTGTTTGCTGCAAACAAATTATAACATCGTCTGCACACATCAACACGTGAGAATTTAAAATGACGGAAGGAAGGTTGTTTATGAATTAGCCAAAAAGCAACGGTCCTAGGTGACTCCCTTGTGGAACTCCGGAAGTGACATAAACCTGATTGGAGAGGGTGTTGTTAAATAAGACTTTCTGCGTGCGGTTTGCCAAGTACGGTTTGCCAAATACAATACAAAAGTCATAAACTACATACAAAAAATTTAATACCAGAGATACCCATGTCCGTCTGACTGTTTATATAAACGTACTGGACTCTCACATGGTAAGAGATGGAGGTCTACATGTATTGGACAAATACTTCTTGGAGTCGCATTCAGACAAAATTTAATGTCGCAGGTTGCCACGCTCCCTCCCGCCCCCGCAACTTAGAAAAAACTTCTTATCTCCCTCATATTTGCAGATAGATGGTTTGTACCTTCTAGAGATATTTTGTAATCAAGATTATTTATCGCTTCGCTAAAGGAATGACTCAGATCGGACGAACCATAGTCGAGTTATAAGAAAAACAAATTTTTTGCTGGGTAACACCGGTTTAAAGGTGATGGGCAGCACTTGACACACTTTATGGCTTCTTCATCACCTTGTGTGGCTTCTATCTAAAATTTATCAGATAAATACAAACTTTGGGGGATACAGAGTATATTAAAGTCGGGGTTCACTGACTTTCTAACTTGTTTTTTGGGATAATATAAAATAAATATTTGAAGTCGATTTGCGTGGACTAGGAATTCATTTTAGACCCATGGTTTCTTAAAGAAATATTCTTAGAATTGACCGTAGATTTCGTTTTTGCTATACGCTTTGTTCGTTTTTTTCCACCCATACAAATCGACCCCCCCCTAATATGGAATTCAGAAGTCATGGGCAATGCAAAATCTTACCGTTGGTTTCAATTTACGTTAATCGATTGTTTTTGTCGTACTGCTACTGACATTTCGACAGGTAGGTGTCGGAAAACTTACAAACTTTTTTTTCTGCTTATAAGAACCGGATTTAAATCAGCTGTCTGTCAAGTAAGCGCCTGTGCCTGTCAAGTTAGCGGCGCCATAAGCTTTCCGACGCCCAGGAACCGAAATTTTAGTTTGTTTGAGTTCGGAATATTACAAAAGGTTTTCGACATCCATTTTTTATTTGGAGTTGAAAAATGTCGGAATCTATTTAGTTTGTCAGTACTGTCAAAGATTTATTGATATTATAGATGACGCATGTGAAACAAAAAACGATTGCTTTTGGGAGCTGACATTGGATGCAAATTTGTGCTTCTCGCTGCCTGTACGAGGAAACAATATTGAAATTTAGCTCTACGTTTTCTAAATTAGCTATACGACTGAGAGCAAAAGTTTATAGATATTATAGATGACACATGTGACGCAAAGAACGATTTTTCTTGGGAGCTGACATTGGATCCCAAAAAACAAAATTTGTATGAGATGCGGTATCTATATATGAAGTGTCTTTGGTACTGTGCTAAACGTTTTACCGGCGATAAAATGACACTTAGCTTGTTTGCTCGGTTGCTTATGCTCAGCTGCTGAGAGCCGAACAAAATTATTCCCATCAAGCTGTTACCATAAGAGACAGTTTTGTGTGTAACTATGAAAGAGAAAACACGAGAAAAACAAAACCAACTGTTCTGTTGAGAGAGCGAGCTAGTCTCATGATACAAAAATAAAAGGTTGAATTTTGAGTTTGTTATAATTTTATTAAATGTGTGCTTCGGTAACAAAAATTAAAATGAATTGAAATTATATCAACAATTAAACTAAATTAATTGAAACTAAAAAATTCACATTCCCAACCTAAGACTCTGTGAAATAACGTCAGAGACTCACAAAGTTATGCGTATGACAAATGGAGTGTTTATACTACCTTGTATTCATTGTATCATAAGCGAGACTGTTAAATTTGTCCCTCTCGAACAATTATATTCTTGAAACAAGAATGTTCCCAGTCAGAAGTATCCCAGAAGTATCATGCCTCATGCGTATCCTTGGAACAGCAATGTTCGACGTCAGAGCGTTATATCTTGATTAGAGTATCCACTTTAATGCCGGAGTTTTTGAATCAACAGTTTTTAACCCTCAATAAGAAGAAATTTAGCTTGATTTCAAGATCGCTATACTTAAAAATTCAAGAGCGATTAAGTCTAGGCAACAAGCTTCAGTATATTGAAGGGTTGGTGGTGATTCTAGATGACTTTCTCATGCTGAACACGCATCTGTTATAGGAAGTCATCCATCACGTTAAATTTTTTGTTAATTTGAGCTGAAAATTGCTTTATTAGGATCGTTTAGCTAAGTTTGAAGTAATTACAATCTAGACTTGATGGACCATTTTCGAATACAGAAAATTGAAAATAACCTCTTCAATATACTTAAAAAGTCGAATTTAGGATCTCTGTAACAAATATATTTTAGTATAATTAGTGAGTTCTAGCTGGCTCTAGGTCCGAAAAAGTTGTGTTTGTTCACAACTGAAACGGCCAGTTCTAAGCTCTCTCAAAAGCTGTAGCTTTTGGACTTAGAACTTTGAGCTTAAGCTTAAGCTTATGTACACCAAAAAGTTGAAAACATGGAAGCTTGTTCTATTTTTACTTTCATTGTTTTTTGAGGTTCCCAACTGATTAAAACATTGATTGTATGGAAAGGCAGCTGAAGTGATGTTTTCTCCAGCGATAAGCCTACTGAAGATTCATTCGGGAGAATGATGAAACGGTACCGTATAGGCAACCAGCTCATTTTTGGTGTACAATAATGCAGAAGTTGTTTTCAGTTGTGAACAAACACAACTTTTTCGGACCTAGAGCCAGCTAGAACTCACTAATTAAAAATTAGAAAGGTCGCCAGATAAATACAAAAAAATATTTTAGTATAGCTAACTTTTCTTTTTGAGAACCCCTTTCCGTAGTTAAACATCACATTTTCGTTATAGACCAATTTATTTTGTTCACTTTTTTAGTTCAGTAAATTTAAATAGTTACAATACGATTCCATTTGGTTTTTGTTTTAACACATTGATACTCTGAATATATTTTTTGTTTTTTCTTCTTTTTGTTTTTTTAGTTTTGTATTGTGTGTGTGTGTTCAAGCCATTATTCTTCTCACAAATCTCATTGTTCAATTTGTTGTTTAAATAATTTGAAAACATTTTCGTATATTTTCGTATTGGTTTTGCATTAACTATCGCACACTAATTGTAATCGTTAATTGTAAACTACTATTACTAAGTATGTATTCCGTTTTTCTTTCGGTTTGAGATAGCTTAGTTAATAAAAATTCGTACTTAGCCGTGATTTCGGAATAGTTGAAACTAAATTCTTTGATAAATGTTTAAATTTAAGTTTTAATACTATTGAGTAATTTGTGTAATACTTGCTTGTGTTTCTTTTATTTTTATACACTTGAAAAGTGTATTATAATTTTGCCCAGAAGTTTGCAACGCATAGAAGGAATCATCTCCGACCACATAAAGTATATATATTCTTGATCAGCATGACGAGCTGAGTCGATTAAGCTTTGTCCGTCCGTCTGTCCGTCTGTCCGTCTGTCCGTCCGTCCGTCCGTCCGTCTGTCCGTCTGTCCGTCTGTCCGTCTGTCTGTTTCTACGCGAACTAGTCCCTCAGTTTTGGAGCTATCGAGCTGAAACTTTGCACAGAGTCTTCTTTTTACTGCACGCTGGTAATATGTCGGAACCGACCGGATCGGATAACTACTTCTTGTAGCTGCCATACAAATGTTCGGTCGGAAAATGGATTTTAGTGAGAAAAACTGTTTTGCTCTCAATATAACTGCTCTCAAACAAGGTCATGGGTAATATGTAATGTTTTTAAGCTGATCTGCGATGTTTGGTCGAAGTCTCTAACCGTTGAGACAAGCTATTTCAAGTGTATCAAAACTTCGGTACAGACGAAGTTAGCTTTGCCTTTCTCGTTGAAATTGGCTTTTTCAAATTCATAGAATTTCAAAGGAAATGCGGGCCTACTAAATATCATGGGTCATGTTGGAATACGAAAAGTGTGAAGGCAGCACTTATGTTTCAAATTTGAATAGCTTGTCAAATTCACTGAATTTCAGTGTGAACAGTGTGAAGGCAGACAAATTGTGTAGTAGTAGTACATAGTAGAAATTGATTTTGGCTCATTATGGGCATGGCGATTTGCCGTTAGCCTTAAGCCGTTTTGATTCTTATATAATTTACATATTTTCTTTACGCTTAATCATAGTCGTTTCTGGTTACAGTGTACATAACAATTTACTTTAAATTTATATTAAACTTACAATTACATAAAATTGTTTTAAAAGAAAACATAAAAAAGTTAGCAGACTTTACCTACGAGAATTTCATTTATAAATACTCGCATATTATTTGGTCCCTATCTTATGTATAAAGCCAAATTCATCCAGTTCCTTCCGTTTGGCACCGTATGGCATTCCTCCTTAGTCAGTCTTGGTTTTCCTCAGTTCCTGTAGTATCGGACATCTTCCCAGAAAGTGCCACACTTGGTGTCACTTTCAGGCAATTTTCTCCCGTTTTCTTAAATTGCACAATGTGCAAAGACTGTCTTCGGCTTAATGATGCGGTCTGTAGAATGTACGAAATCATGTTTGATCCAATAGCGTCTTGAAAGAAATTATTTTCAGCCATGTTGAAACATAATTTTGAGCAAGTGCGTTACGAGAAACGCTCTGTCTTGCTTCAGTTACCCATCTTTGCCGCATCGTACATTCTATACTACGTATTAGCCTGATATGTAGTATTTCCGGTCGCATCCACTGCAAGCAGGTGCTATGCAATAATTTTCGGGTATCTTTGTGCAGCCATGTCGAATATTTTTACTGGTAGCTGGAAAATCCTTTTAATAAAAAACCTTAAACTGCGATCAACGTCTTCATATTGAAAACATCCCCATACTTGTGATGAGTAGCACGTTATCGCCTTGGCGGTCGCCTGGTACATCCTGTATTTGGTTTTTCGGCTTAGAAGAGTATTCCATGTGCTTCCTATCGCTGCTCGGGTGTCTTTCAGCTTCAGTTCAGGGTAACCTTGCCCTTCGTGTTTATGCTGGCGGACGAAGAAGAGCGTCGAAAAGCTGTTACCGAGGAATGGGTCAAAATACCACAATCAGAGTTCGAATTCATGATTAGCGCGATCCGGTTAGGTATTTTCGAGCTCATAAATAAGTCTGGATGTTAAATCCATTATTAATTAATTATTTATTATCCTTATTCTGTATCCTTCTTATTTTTTGCAAGACTGGCCTTAATTAATTTTCGCAGTTTATAAAAAATAGAGAAAACATCCTTTAATTTAATAAATTGTGATTTAACTTAATCAAGAACTTTTAACAATTTTTGTCAAAAAAAAAATGTTAGAATATGTGTTTTGTAACCGTGTTTACAAAGCTGATGGAAAGCGTATAAAAATGAATTATAAAACATGTTTTGCAAGTGTCTTTTTTAAGCTTATAAAGATGTGTGCGTTTCGATTAAAAAACGCTTACTTTGATGCGTTTCGTAAATGTCACAGCAGCGTTTTACAATCGTTTTGCTTACCTTTCAACTCTTACAAAACGTGTATTTTTATATAAAACAGAACTTGGGATCTTGACATTTTGTTGTGAAATTGTTTGCTTTGCTTTGTTTAAAACGCTAAGAATATTCCCGTAGCGAGAATAGTTTTATAATCTAGCTCAGGTTTATGGTTCGCCAATAAAATTTAACCAGTTTGACTGAGTATTTTGGCTCAAGTCGCTTACGGTCACACTCGTCTGTCAATGTTTCATTTAAAAATCATTTTAAGAATTAAATTTGTAATTAAGAGAAACTTCGCTGCGAAATGGCCCACAGAACTAGGGTGCTAATTGTG